>BFEA01000239.1:584555-596492 GCA_003427395.1 Chara braunii
ATGAGAGATACAAGATTGGGTTCTTACCTGCTGCGCTGAAGATACCGCTACGGTGAGAGAGAGAGAGAGAGAGAGAGAGAGAGAGAGAGAGAGAGAGAGAGAGAGAGAGTGTGTGAGAGAGAGAGAGAGAGTGAGAGAGAGAGAGATGAGCGATCCAAGATTGGTTGTCACTTACCTGTAAGGCGAACTTGCGGAGTCCGGTGGAGAGAGGGAGAAGTGTGGAAGGAGGAGATTGAAGAAGAAGACAGACATAGCCGGGGGTGAACAAAAAACAAAAAAAAAAAAACAGTGAAAGAGAAGAAGGAAGAAAGTGAAGGAAGGGGAAGTAGACGGTGAGGGTGACGAAGGTGGAGGTGCCGGCAGCCATAGCCGAGGTGAGGAGTTGACCGGGCGTTGACCAGACCGTTGACCAGAGGGTTGAGCAAGGGTTGACCAGAGGATTGGTCATGCGTTGACCAGGGGTGTTGACCAAGCGTTGACTGGGGTTGACCTCGTTGACTCAGCGTTGACCGGAGCTTCTGACCAAGATTTTGACCAAGATGGAGTTGGTGATATCTCGTTGAGCCCTTAGCCTATCCCCTTACCCTGTGGATGTCACTTACCCCACGGTACTTGCTGAGTCTGTCTGTCTACTCTTTCTGCATTGAGTCTCTTCTGTCCTAGGTGCTAGGACTCTGTGGATGAAGGATAGGGCCTTGCTGCCAAACCTGCACGGGCTTAGTAGGACCAAAGCTTTACTCTGGCATCTGGAGACCTGGGCATGAGCGGCGAGCGCTCGTTAAACAACTCGTCTAGCCCAATGACCGGTACTGTCCGGCAGGTCTACTGAGTTCAGGGTGGAGGGTCCGAACTCCGAGCTGTGGGCTGAAACGAAGGCCGTCTTTAAGTGTTGAGGCCTGGTTGAGCCACTCCCCTACCGGACCTAGTAAGGCTGATGATCTGTGTCTGACGACTCGTCTGTCCCGAGGGACACGAACCCCTCCAAGGACCGGTACAGACCGGCGGGCTGCTCGGTGTGGCACAGTAGGCCGGAACGGCTGAGTTGTGGGCTGAAATCGCCAGAGGAACCAAGCTGATCACGTCGTGTCTGCGACGTTAAAGGATTCTTGCGGAGTTTGGGGGATCTCCTTAAATGCCTCCTGATCAGCTTTGGGTTCAGTAGTGACAGCCTTAGAGTAGTTGTGAGTAGTGGATCTTAGAGAGTCAGTCAGTAGGTCAGTGTGTCCGGGTAGGTCTAAGTGGTGAGGAGTGGGACTTCTATCGTGCACCCAACACCACAATGGATGACCATCCGATGTATGGGTTGCTTGTGGGGTTCTCCCTCTGGGGGATCCTCTGGCGTCTCCTCTTTCCTCTGGGCTTCTGGCCCACTTTCACGTGTAGAGTAGGGCCCACTCGTGGTGGTACTTCCACCCAGCCATACACGAAGGAGGAGGAGGAGAAGATGACCGCCATCCTGCAGGAGAGAAAGGAAAAGAAAGAGGCCAAGAAGAAGGCCCTACTGGAGGAGCAGGCGGCCAAGTTGAAGAAGATCGAGGAAGAGATGGCCAGAGAGAAGGAGAGAATCAAGAAGGAAGAGGAGGCGAAGTTGAAGGAGGTGGAAGAAGAAGAAGAAGACGAAACGCCACTAGTAAGGAATAGGGGGCAGTACAGTGGCAACAAAGACGAAGAAATGTAGAGAAAGATCTCGGAATGGGTTGCCAACTTATCCTTGGGAAAAGAAGAAGAGGTGGCTATGTACATTCCCAAGGACGAGCAGGAAGCCGCCATGAAAAAATGGGAAACAGAAGAAGATGTTCTGGCGCGGCGGGCGATGGAGGATGAACAGAGGATGGAGTGGAAACTCGCAATGATAAGGGAGAAGAAGAGGAGAGTGGAGGCGGCAAATGCAGCAATGCAAGAACTCGCGGAGGTGAGGACTGCTTTAACAACACAATTAACTCCGCAAGTAGATCTCCAACGCAAAGTGGAGATCATCGCCCAGAGCGTTGAGCGGTTAGCTAAAGTGCAAGAACAACACTATGAGTTTAGTCGCAGCCAGGATATATCTGTGCGGTCGATGTGAATGGGACTGCGGGACTTTGCTCGCGAGTTAGGAGGCGCTGTGGGGTCCGAGGTGAGTCACCGCCTCGAGAAGACCGAGCGGTTCTGTGCCAGCGCCATTGAAGTCGTTAAAGCGGCAGCTCCCAAGGAGAGGAAGCATGTTCTCCTCGCAGGGAGCCGGTCAAAGTCAAATTCCCTGATTCCTACAGTGGAAAACGGGAAGAAAACTTTGACAATTGGGAGGCCAACGTCAAGACCTATGTGCATTTGCAATAGGTCTCCCCGGATCAGCAGGTCCTAATTGCGATCCACGCGCTTAGAGACGAGGCCGCCAACTTTGCAAGGTCCCTAGTTCGCGCTGCCAATTGTAGTGACGATCCAGTTGCGTACTCCTCATTCACGTCCCTCACCGAGTTCATGAAATTGCTGTGCGAGCGGTTTGCAGATGTTGCTCGCAGTGTTAAAGCTTCAAACAAGCTCCAGACCATCCACGCTCGTAAATGGAAGAGTGCTAGGGCACTCAAGGGTACGATGGATGAATTGGTGGCCGTCCGTGACCATGGGGTCACAGAGGCCCAATTGGTCAATCTCTTCTATCGGGCTATGCCCGAGGCCTTTCGAGGGCAGTTCTTCGCGAAGAGCGAAGACCCTGCCACCACCTACGATTCCCTTAGCCGTGAGGTGGTGGCTTTTGAATCTAAGTCCGTGTCCCTGTCTACCTTCTGGCACAAAGATCTGGATAAGGGAAAGCAATGGAAGGGCCGCACTATTTCTGGGCAAGTGAAGACTAAGGATAGCCTTGTCCTGACCTTAGATGAGGGTAGTGTGGACGAGATCCCCTACGATCAGATTGAGTGGGGGTTAGAGGAGGAGGACAGTGGTGTGGGCCAGGGGAGGACTTACGCTGCTGTCGCGGCTGGAGGGAGGCCGCAAGGAGGACGAGGCCAGGGCCAAGGGGGCCGGGCCTCAGGGAGCCGGTTCCAGGGCGATCAGGGGGTTGGCGGCAGAGGAGGAAACCGCCAAGCGGGAGGCAGGGGTCAAGGTCCCTCGCAAAACCGTCCTAGGAACAGGTCACCCTATAGGGTAGGAGGATGGCATCCAGGGCTACCTCAGGGTAGGCCTTGGGAATCTTTGGGTCTGGACCAGACTTTATGGCAACAACGATTGGACCGGGGCCAGTGCATTTTCTGCGGTGACCCGGGCCATATCATTAAATACTGTCCCAAGTATAGAGAGACCGAACGGCTGCCCAAGGGCCAAAAGGCAGCCGCCGGTAGGGGTAGCAACTGCCCCTACCACTAGGCCATGTGGGGAATATAGCGCTAGTCGGCAGGAGACTCCCACACCACATGTGTCTATCGCAGAGGTTGCAGGCCGGTGTCTAGACCGCTGTCTCGAAACTGCTTGTGTCAGAGTTTCGCTAGACACCTCCCTCACAGGCGTGGCCGAAGAGTTGAAGGAGAGGAGGCCCGGCCTGGGCCAAGATGAAGAAGGAGAATAAAGGGCAGCTGATTTTATTAGATACAGAGATTTTTAGAAGTAGAGTAGGGGCCCTAGTAGACTCAAGGGCCACCCGCAGCTATATTAGTAAAAAAGCGCTGCAGAAGTTGAAGCTGGGACTTAAAGTCCAAAAGCTAGCAAACCCTATAGTTAGTATCCTCGCGGACAATCGCATAATGGTTGTAGAGGATTATGTAGAGGGAGTTCAGGCGTACTTCCGCCTAGAGAAATATGGGAAAGTGGAGAAGGTTCTCCACTCCCTGACTCTCCTCGTAGAAGACAGCCTCCCCTTTGATATTGTTCTGGGAATGGATTGGGGAGAGGTAGCTGGGGCCACGCTCCATTTGAAGGAGCACGAGTGTAGGCTCCCTAGTTCTTCGGGCGAGGCTAAGACTGCCCGCCTGTTCCACGTGTCAGGAGTAGAAAATCCATTGGCACATTGCTGCCTTAGTGCGCCTGCATTCGCCAGATTAGTGAAGAAGGAGAAATTGGAGGAACAGGTTTTTGTTGCCTATGTTAGGCCAGTGACTGAGCCCAAGGAAGAGAAGCCCCTAGACCCTGCTATTGCCAAATTGCTGGAAGAGTTTAAGGAACTAGCTGAGCCGCCAACAGGAACAGTGTCGCGGCCCATCCAGCACCGTATTGAGATAGAGTCGGGCAGTAGAACTCCTAAGGGTGCCGTGTATAGGATGTCCCCCCGGGAGTTAGAGGAGCTTCGCAAACAGCTAGATGAGCTCCTCGAGAAGGGTTGGATTAGGCCAAGTTCGTCTCCTTTTGGAGCGCCTGTTCTCTTTGTCCCTAAGAAAGAAGGAGAGCTAAGGATGTGTATAGACTATAGGGGTCTGAATGCGATTACAGTGAAGAATGTTGAGCCACTGCCTTGGATAGACGATCTCTTAGATCGAGTGCAGGGGGCGAAGTATTTCTCCAAGATAGATTTGAAGTCCGGATATCATCAGATAGAAGTGCATCCTGATGATCAGTACAAGACAGCCTTCCGAACTAGATATGGGCACTACGAGTTCATAGTGATGCCCTTTGGACTGACCAATGCGCCAGCAACGTTCCAGCGCTGTATGAACGATTTGTTTAGGCCATGGTTAGATAGATTTGTTGTAGTTTACTTGGATGACTTTCTAGTGTTTAGTAAGACCCTCGAAGAGCATCAGGGTCATCTCAGGCAGGTCTTGGAGAAGCTGAGGGAAGCTAACTTCAAGATCAATGCAAAGAAGTGCGATTGGGCGAAAACCCAAGTTTTGTACTTAGGCCACGTCTTAGACGGAGACGGCGTTAAGCCAGAGGATAGCAAGATCGCAGCGATTAGAGATTGGCCCACGCCACGTACGCTGACAGAGTTGCGCTCGTTCCTGGGCCTAGCCAATTACTACCGGAAGTTCGTGAGGAACTTCTCCACCATCGCTGTTCCCCTTCGCGGATTGTTGAGAAAGGAGACTATCTGGAAGTGGGATAAGGACTGCACGTCTGCCATGAAGAAGTTAAAGCAGGCATTGATAGAATATCCAGTCCTTAAAGTCGCCGACCCGTCCTTGCCCTTTGTCGTTACGACCGATGCGAGTCAGTATGACATAGGCGCAGTGTTACAGCAAGACGATGGCAATGGGTATAGACCCATAGAGTTCATGTCCGCCAGAATGCCTTCAGAGAAGGTCGCGACATCTACCTACGAGAGGGGACTCTACGCTCTCAGGCAAGCCTTAGACCACTGGAAGCACTACTTGCTTGGGAGGCACTTYAGAGTCTATTCTGACCATGAAACGTTACGATGGTTAAAGACACAGGCCAAGATGACACCTAAGCTTACTAGGTGGGCCGCAGAGATAGATCAGTACGACTTTGAGCTCAAGCCTGTCAAAGGGAAGTACAACGTAGTCGCGGATGCTCTGAGTAGGAGAGCACATTACTTTGGGGCAATAGTGCACTACCTCGATATATGGAAGGACCTGCAACAAAAGGTTAGAGAGGCCTACGCGCAGGACCCTATCTATAGTGACCTCCTTAAGAGAGTCAGAGAGGTCCCAAAGACTGAGCCAAACTACTGCACTACTGAAGGGTTGTTTTTTTAGAAGACTAATGTCTTTGACCGCCTATGCATTCCCAGCAACGAAGAGATTCGTAGTCCGATTCTGGGAGAGTGCCATGACACAGAGGGTCATTTTGGGTGGCAAAAGACTTTAACTAATTTGATGCGCGCGTACACCTGGCCAAGGATGAAGAACGACTGCGTAGAGTATGTTCGCAGTTGTAAAGTCTGCCAGCGTAACAAAACTTCTATGTGTGCCCCGTTAGGTCTTCTCAGACCCTTGCCCATTCCGGATCAGCCGGGAGACTCAGTGTCCATAGACTTCATGGACACTCAAGTCAAGAGCAGGCATGGTAAGAGCCAAGTCATGGTCGTAGTCGATTGTTTTAGTAAGTACGCAGTTTTTGTTCCTTTGCCTTCAGAGGCACGTACTGACTTAGTCATACAGAGGTTTTTTGACTATTGGGTTAGTGAGAATGGAATCCCACTGTCTATAGTTAGCGTAGAGATAGTCGCTTCACCAGCCAGAACTGGCAAGAACTCATGGGAGTGTATGGATCTAAGTTGTTGATGTCGTCTGGCCGCCATCCTGAGACTAACGGTCAGACAGAACAGATGAATAAGATCCTACAGCAAGTTCTGCGCATGTACATTAGACCAGATCAGATTAACTGGGATGAGATGTTGCCCAAGGTAGCTAGTGCGTATAACAACAGTGTGCATCTGTCCACGTGCCGCACTCCCAACGAACTGCACAAGTCCTTTAGACCGCGCAGACCGTTTGAAGGACTCAACCGGGATCAGATTCACAGATTACCACCTGGGACCAGGGAGTTTGCTGTACAGCACGAGAAAGAACTAGCTGCTGTTGTAGAGAACCTCAGGAAAGCCCAACATAGGATGATAGAGCAAGCGAACAAACATCGTCACCCTTCACAGTTTCAAGTAGG
Organism: Chara braunii; assembly: GCA_003427395.1. Lineage (NCBI taxonomy): Eukaryota > Viridiplantae > Streptophyta > Charophyceae > Charales > Characeae > Chara > Chara braunii. Next base: position 591,090 of record BFEA01000239.1, read on the forward strand.
CGACTTAGTCTGGGTCAGTTCTAAGGAGTTTGCACCTGAGAAGAACATCTCGCAGAAGCTACTGCCCACGTATAGAGGACTGTGGCCCGTTCTAGAAGTTAAGGGCGACGAAGATGGACCGTCCTATACCATAGAACTCCCAGCACACCTCCACACTTACCCAGTTTTCCATGCATCGAAGTTATTACCTTGTCAGACAAGTGATCAGTTTCCATCCCGTAGATCAATGATCCCACCGGATATGGATGGAAGATACGACATCGATGGTATCGTGGCTGAAGATGTCTTCAGAACTGGAGGTAGGGGTCGTCCACAGAAACAGTACAAGGTTCATTTTAGTTATCAAGAACCGGAAGACGACTGCTGGTTTACAAGATCCGAGCTTCTAGAGACAGCTCCCGATATCGTCCGGGCCTACGAGAGACAACAGAGGGGTAAAGGTCTTGCCTTGGACTGAAATTTTCTCGGAGGACCTCGAATTTAGGCCGGCGGGAGTGAAACGGTATTCACCAGTTCGCAGTAGCGAATGCAGATCCCAGGGCTCGATCCCTAGTTCCCCATCTTACCTGTGTACAGTATTGATGGCAACCCGTAGATTTRAACCTGCGACCTGTAGGATCACCAGTGGTAGGTAGACTTTCGTAGGTCACAAGGTAGGAGGGATTCGAACTGTAGACTTGTAGGGTAGGGGTCTAGACAGTTCAGAGGTTGTCGCTGTAGACTACCCGAAGAGTCAAGGTCGTAGCTGCTACTTACCTGAAAGGGCAAAGTCGTAGTTGCTACAGTACCGAAAGGGCAAGTTAAAGATTTCTAGAAGTGGCCTTTCGGAGTTAGCCTGCGTTCAGCAGAGGCAAGTGGTCAAGTGGTGGTAGTCCACCTAGTACAGTTAGCAATCCTAGTTAGCCCAGTCCGGTCCAGTCAAGCAAGTACCGTCTGGGACTGTGCACATCGTGGGCCAAGCGATACAGGGCAGACCAACACAGCACAAAAGTATAAATCAAGAGGATGCGCCCAGCCATTCATTCATTCCTGCGGATGCCATGCGGAAGCGCTGCCTGAGCAGCTTGTGCGAGGAGGTCTGCAGTGCGCCCGAAGACGAAACGGGCAGAGAAGCGTAGTGTAGCGATAGGGTAGTGGCAGCCATAGCTGCCATAGCTATAGTAGTGTGTGTGTGTGTCGCGTGTGAGTACAGAGTGTTGTGTGTGGGACATCCAGGGTGATCTAGAGTGCGAACAGTGAGTTCTATGGGCGCTCGGACGCCATAGCCAGTTGGAAGAGAACTCTTATCTGGTTACGATATCTTGAGTACTGTGTGGGCGCATGTCGCCAGTTTGCCGTTTCGCTGTTTGCATGCATGTCGAAGTGTGAATAAGCCGAGTCTGATTGCAGTCGGGCCACCTACGACAATTAACGGAAACCACGGATTAGAGGCCCCGCGGCTGGAGAGACCGGCGCGCGCAAGGCTCGAGAAAAGACAAGGAAAGGCGGTCACCACAAGGCGGTAGACGCCAAAAGAAACCGGGACACCGTGAGGAAAAGTATCAAGGACCACGTGGAGCTAAGTAAAAATAATGGTATCCGGGACAAGTACCGGCGGGACCATCGGCGGAACAAGTAAAGGCGAGACCGTCGGTGGGACAAGTATCGACGGGACCACCCAGCGGGACAAGTGTCGAGGACTAGCATGGGACAAGTGGCGGGGACATGAGAATGTCTCAAGAGGAACTGTGGAGCAGCATGAGGGGAAAATAATTAAAGCAAGAGGCACCACCATGATCGAGATCTTGACGACCAAGAATATTGGCACCGCTAGTGCAAGCACTAGTGGGAGCAAACGGAAAAACAAAAGGGAAAAGAAAAAGTAAAAAAACGTGAAGTGGGAGGCATGAGATCAATCCGAAAAATCTCGGATTAACCTCCCTCAAGAAAATGGAGTCAAACGAGACTCCATGTGAAAAATAGGCCTCCAGGAAAAAATCGGAATATAAGGGGTCACTGTGTGAGAGAAATAGAGGTAAAAGGAGGCTCTCATGGGCATGAGGAAGCCACAGTTGCAGTCCGAGATATAACGGATTGCACCATGGGCATAGGGAGGGCCAAAACTAAGAGGAAAGACCTAGAAAAAGAACGAACGAAAAGATAAAACGACTACTTGACACTTGGCATACTAGAAAAAGAAAGAAAAATAAAAGAAAAAAGTGGGAGAATAAGATAAAAGGAGTGAGAGTGCGTGAGTGAGTTGGCCGTAAGTAGGGATTGCCACAAGTAGGGACTAGCAAGTCCCTACTGTCCAAAAACAAAAGAAAATAAAAGAGAAAAAAACCTTAACGGTAAAAAACGGTCACTTGGGGAGATACATCCGTGACCAGATACACTCTGGAATATGGCGATTGCAAAGGACCTTGATTTTCTTTTGATTTTGCAGAGAAAATGAAGAAAAATCAAGGCACCATGTAACCGAGATACAACAGATTGCATAGGGGAAGAGAAACACATGTTTTAGGTGCATCCGAAACCAATAGTGAACCCAGATACACTTGAAAGTTGACCATTTCTTTTTTCTTCAGTTTTGGGCTAGTTGTAAGGCAATGGGGCTAGAAAATTGACCCCTACTGCAGTCCGAGTTACAACGGACTGCATGGGGAAGGGAAAACACATGTTTTAGGTGCATCCGGAGCCAACATTGAGCCCGGATGCACTTGAAAATTGAGAGCTTCATTTTCTTTAATTTGGGGCAAGCTGTGAGGTTGTGGGACTAGGGAAATGACCACAGTTGCAGTCCGAGAAATAACGGACTGCATAAGGATGCCTAGGCCAAGAGAAAATGAGTCATAGCAAGCCCAAAAGACTAAGAAAATAGTGACTGCGGCATGAGGCAAATAGAGGCGGTAAACGACAACCGTGAGATGAGGGTCGCACGACCGAGAATAATCGGCACGCATGAGGCACTTAAGGATGGGATATTGGAACTTACGGGGACAAGGGAGTCCAAAAATAAAAATGCGACGTCATCCGGAACGACGTCGGGAACTAAATGAGCCCAAATAAAAATAATCGAAAAATGAGACATGAACCGGCGGGACAAAAAAATAGAACTAGTACGGGGAGAGTGGCGGGGACTTGAGATGTCCCAAGGGAATCATGAGCCAACGTGAGGAATGATCACGCAAAGCAAACAGCACCATCGAGATCAAGATCTAGACAGTGAAAAATATTAGCACCGCTAGTGCAAGCATTAGTGGGATCAAGCGGGAGAGCCATGAGAGAAAATAAAGCAAAATAATGATGATAGAAGGGCTGCCCAACAGTCCGGGATATCTCGGACTAGCTAGGCATGAGAAACTAGAGCCCGAAGGGACTCAACACAGAAAAAAGGTTGTCATTGGAGCAAAAGGGGTTCAAAATTGAGACTAACGGAGACAAAATGGAGCCCCCGTATGAGCATGGGGGTTTCACTATTGTAATCCGAGATACAACGACCAACTGCTGAGTCTGAATCTAGCCATAGATGAAGATCCATGGGCTAGAAAAGGACTCAACAACCACTTGACACTTGCCACGTTAGAAATAAAAGAAAAGAAAAGAAAAATGAGAGAAAACGGAGGAGGAATGAGACAAAGGGGGAAAAAAGAGTGGAGGAGCTTATTGGGAGTGGCACGGCAGGGACTGGCAGATCCCTACGGTGACCTCATCCCTCTAGATTTGATGGAGGGCAATCCACATTGCAGAGATATGACCCTTGAGGCAATATCACTGCAAAATTTGAATTAAAAAGAAAAAATAGAGAAAAAATGCAAAAGGAAAATGACCGGTTTTCTTTTGGGTCATGGATCTGAGATTTAGATCCATGGAGGAGGGAATATAGCCGTTTTTTATGAGGTCAACTCAAACGGCCAACTCCGGAATGAGTTGGCAGCCCAAAATGGAAAGAAACAAAAGGAGGAAAAAAACAAAATTGTGCATTTGGCCCAAACGAAGGGCCAGATGCACCAAAAATTGAAAAAATGAGCTTTGGGGCCCAAAACTGAAGCAAGGATCACCAAGGGGTAGCTCAAAATATTGGTGGCCTTGGATCTCAGCTAGATTCAAGGCTGAAAAGACACCGAGGCATAGAAAAACACCTCGGCCTACCAAAAATGGGGTAGAAACTGAAAAAATCGAGAAAGGTCTTTTTCTCTCAAGTGGGGCTGCTCCTTGGGCATTTGGACTCACGGAAGCAACATTTTGAAAAGGAAAAGGAGGCTGAAGGAGGCCAACAGGCAATCCGAGTTGGTACCAACCACTCGGACTGCATGTACTTGGCCAAAAATAAGGATCAGGTACCTCCGGAGGGGCCTAGTGATGGGTTCTTGCCTTGGGGGTACCTCGGTTCACTTGGAGGCACATGGGGAGGCTCATGGGTTGGCCGGTACTCCGGTTTCAGCCTACATAAGCTGAGGGAGCAGCCCGCCATGCTCACATTTGCATGAGGTGTGCCCATGCTGCCCAAGTGAGCTCATAGGAACACTTCTCTCACTTGGAGTGAGGAGAGGGGAACCCCTGCCAGTTTGGGAGCTTAAAGGAGACTGGGGGCTAGTGTGAGGAGCTCTAGTGGCTGGTGGTAGTGAGGCTGGCCTAGGAAGGTGATCCGCCATCGCCCCCCAGGTTGTGAGGAAGAAGGAAAGGCTACAGGGAGTCTCATTAACCCTCATAAAGGGGAGGACTCCATAGCCATAGTGATAGGAGTTTGCCATCACTAGGAAGGGACTGAGGAGGAGAGATGAGAAGGGCTTGAGGAGGAAGGAAGTCATAGCCAAGTGAAGGAGAAAACATCATCAAGAGTGGTACTTCAACTCCAAGATACTAGAAGAGGTGAGTGGAAAGAGGGAGAATCTTCTTCTTCCTCTTCTTCTTCTTCTTCCTCTTCTTCTTCTTCTTCAAGCTTTGTTTTCTTCTTCTTCTTCTTCTTCTTCCTCCTCTCTCATTTCTTCCTCCCCTTCTTCTTCTCGTACTCCTCCATGTTCCCTTATCCACATTCTCTTTTGTTCTTCTTCCCCATCTTTTCTCTCTCTATAGGTACTTTCCAAAGCTTAGCGTAGGTAGCGGGAGGTTTTTTCACTAGTAATGGTCTTCTCATGGGTTCATTCTTCACTCCATAGTAAAACGTTACTCCCTACTTTGTGTATACATTCTTGAGAGTGAGTTAGACTCACTCTCTCGTCGTGATTTGTCAATTTTCTCACTTGATAGTAAATCGCAACTTTGGGTTGTGCTCATTCTAGTGTTTTAAATGATCTTTCACTCTTGTTTTGTCCATTCCTTCACTCTTATATAAATCGTCACTTTCCATTTTTTTATTTCATGCATGAGGGTGAGTTTCACTCACTCTCCCTCCACTTTCTCTCAATTTCTTCACTTGGTAGT
>BFEA01000239.1:601666-620456 GCA_003427395.1 Chara braunii
CTGCTTCTCTTATCACTGGCTAGCCCTCAATAAGGCGGGTGTCCAAAGATCCTGCTCTTACCACTGACCAAGCGTAAGGCTCATCGGAGTTAAGGTATTTTTACCTCCACACAAGTCTTACCGATAGATCAAGATATCACTTTCGATGGCATTCGAGCCCTGAATCATTGCAAGTTTGAGGACTTCTGCCGGAGTCAGATGCATAATGAGAAATGATCGGTGTGATCTATGGCAATATATTATAGCAAGCTCAAATCAGGTACCCATCATTGTTTAGATGAGGTATAGAGAGAATGATCGTGAGAGGTTGATAACTTGTATGCATATCTCCAATCAATGCCCACAGCAAAATTGTTGTACCCAGAAGCAATCAGTTTTCACCCAGCCGACTCTGAGCACCATCATGGGTAATAGCTTGTGTGTCTTAAAACAACAACTGGGTAGGAGTAGCGTACCTTGTTGTTCCCTGCCTCCAGAGTTCCGCCTGAACTCCGACAGAGCTCCCGCAATCGCCCTGTTATAGGTCATATACATCTAACCCATGTAACCGATTGTCGACCCTGTAGATTTAACTGAGGCTGTGATTACATCAATGAGAAAGCCTTTCATCAAACAATAAGGTCAAGGAGGCAGACATCTGGGAGGACCAACAAGGATAAGTATGGAGAAGGATGAAGAAGGCGGGTACTTATCGTGAAGGATAACGTCACCTCCCTCTCCATGCTCCATGCCTCCCATCATCTCTGGGTTTGTATGATGTCTAATGATAGCGATGGTAACTAACAGAGACAACAGAAATAATCAAGCAATAACTATCGAAATAATGAAACAATAAAATAAATAAAATAATAATAATATCAATAGTGACAACACAAATAATAATAATAATAATAATAATAATAATAATAATAATAATAATATCTAAAATAATAATAGTAGTAATGACAATAGCGTAGGGCAATGACGAAAGTGGAAGGACAGATTGCAGACGGTGAAATCCCCTTTGAAAGCCAGGAAGTCATACTTTGATCAGAGAGTAGTAATGCACTTATGTTATATCAATCGGAATTCGAATACTTCATCGAGTTGACACTAGGATCCTATCTCTTATTGCAGCCGACAAGTATACCAGGGACCTTCCTTCTTCTGCCGCGTTCATGCAACAGGCTCTCGTTGACTGTGAAGGCCAATGACGCCACTACCAATGCGGCTGCGAGTGTATACCAGGTATGTTCTCTTCCCCTCTTTCTCATTTTCTCACACTTTGTCCCTCTCTCTTCTCTTTGTGTATGCGTTTCTCTTGTGTGTCGCCGTGTGATTGTCCCCTCGTATGCGTCATTGTGTATCTGTGTGACATGGCGCGTGTCGCATACCGTATTGGTGCAGACCAGGACAAGAACAAACCTTTCTCACATAGTACAGGAAAGCGCAGCGAAAGACTATAATACCAATGATCACCCAATTACTGTCGTAACGCAGACCAAGCATACAACATCATTATTGTGGGGTGTGAATGGCCTGGCGCTACACATAGAAGAATGCGTCAGGTCAGATCATACTCAGACGAAGAGGAGCGGAATCGAACGAAGGAGAAGAGGAGAGACGAGACTGTTGTCATAATCCCTCGTCAAATGTCTGAATTCCACTGTCTAATCTGGTCCCAATGTTGTCAAGTTCAAAGTCACAATCTCTTTTCCCCGTTCCTTCTGTTTCCCCTGCTCGTCTGTCCCAAACTGTTTTCGTCTGTCTCAAACTGCGTTTGTCTGGCTCAGACTGCGCCCGTCTTTCCCAGACTGTGTACGTCTGTTTCAGGCTGTGTCTGTCTGTTTCAGACTGTGTTTGTCTGTCCCCGTCTAGTCCATCGAGCACCACGAGGGGCAGATCAACAAGCTGCAGAGTATAATCAAGAGGCGGCGCCCGACCATTGATTCATTCTCGCTCCTTAAGCCATGCGGAAGCGCTGCTGCAACGTACCGTGCGAGGAGGTCTGCAGCATGCCCGAAGGACGAAGTGGGCGAGAGAGAAGGAGTGTGGCATAACGATAGGGTAGAGGCAGCCATAGCTGCCATAGCTGTAGTTGGTGGGAAGTGAGTGTGTGTATGAGTGAGTGTTCAAAGTGACGCGTGTGGGATATTCAGGGTGATCCCACGTGCGTGTTCAAAAGGTTGTTGGGCGCTGTCGCGTCACTGCCAACTAAAAGCGAACTCGTAATCGATCGGTGTCACCATCACCCATATAAGTTCCGGGTTTGGTAGCTTGTCATCAGTGTGATGCGTCACCCCTATTCCATGCATGTGTAGGCAAAGAAGAAAACAAGCCTGACAATAATAATAATAATAATAATAATAATAATAATAATAAATATAATAACAGTAATAGCAATAGTAAACCGGCGAACTCCAGAATCCAACATCATCAGACGCTCATGACTCAGATTGGCGTGTCCTCACTCAAATGCAGAATTGCGCTACGAGTCTCATCAAATAAGAGTTTCGCTACTCGTATTCGACGTCATAGATATAGCCTTACCACCACCTCCACAAAGCCAATGTATCGCCACACCGATGTCTGTTCGCGCGCCCGATGGTCCTCGTTTCTACCCTCCTTATTGGTGTGAGACTGCCTGCCAGCTTCAGACAGTCTACATGTCTGTCCCAGACGGCCTGTCTGTCCGTTTCATCCATTTGTTTGATTCAGTCAGTTTGACCCGGGTTGTCCATCAGTCCGACTCTTTTCAGTCAGCCTGTTTTGTCCGACGACCCCCTTCCCGCCTTATCTGTTCTAGGTTGTCTGTTTGCTTTCGCCTGTCAGTCTTAGGCCTGTGTAGATATAGGAGTTTGTCTCAGTCATCACAACCGCATTGAGCCAGTGGTACACCCCTACGCAATCGGCGGTACAATCATTGCCATGCCTAGTTCAATCAACCGAGTGCTATATGAGATTGTGGTACTTCGGTATGGTGGAACGGCATGCTAGCGTCAGCCCGTGCCTTATCTGTGTATCCGATTGGGCATGACCGAGTGTGGCTGCGTAGGACTGTGCAAATTGTGTACCTGTGCGCCTGCGTTGGACTGTATCACCGTGTAGACTGAGTGTGACCGCGCATAACCGTGGGCCTGTGTATCTGACTGTGTACTACTGCGTTATCTGTGTTATCTGTGTATCTGTGTATCTGTGTAGGTTGTGTATGACCTCTTTTTTTTTTTTTTTTTTTTTTTTTTTTCCCCCTGTATAGACTGTGTGTGACTGTGTAGCACTTGTAGGTCTGTGTTGTCTATAGTGTGCTTCCGTTTATGCAAGCAGATTTGTTGTTTGGCGTTGATGGCCGTAGCCGTCTGCAGCGAACTTTGCAAGAATATCTACCCTATTTTCTTTTTGAGTCTGGGCGCTTGTTGCCAGTTTGATGCGAAGCCTGTTCGCAGACATATAATAATGAGAATCAATAATGCAGGATGATAATCAACAGCGAGATGGAAATTCCAGATTACACCATCACATTGAAAGCCAGATAGTCACATTGTGACCAACGAGCAGCATTGCACCAATAATACACCAACGGAGGTTTGTAGCAATGAAACCCAATGTCCACGGAGAGCATTCTCTCTCTTCTCAACACAAGAGTCTAGTTCCTTCACGCTTACACTTGGCGCTCAGCGCTCAGCCTACTCCTACACAGCTACTACAGACTAAAGAAAGACAATGCAACTGTTGACAGCAGCGGCAGTCCGAAGTACTTGACGATGGAGACTATCGCCTATACACGGTAAGTGCCCTCACATCATCATCATCATTATCCCAGATCTGTTGTTTGTATCCTACCCGGCTCGTTGTCCGAATTACCGATGGTGGGTCCTATCCTACCCCACTACTAATTGGCCACTATGACTGACAGTCATTACACGAAAATGAGTAATAGCGAGATCCAAATCTCAGCTACACCATACCAACGTGACCGGCCCCGGGCCACCGATGGCTGCAATAATAACAATAATAAATAATAATAATAATAATAATAATAATAATAATAATAATGCAAGGAAATAAATAATAGCTAACTTCAGTAATCAAACAGCATCATAGACACAGACCAGATTGTMGTGACCTCGAACCAATCAGAAGGATTGCATYACGAGTTTCGYCAAATAAGCACRGGAAAGGCTCATATTTGACAATGCTGAAACGGTCTCATCATYATCAACGAAGAACCATTGCTGGTATCCTATCCGGCGCTCGGCGCCCAGACTACWCGTGGCAGATCYTATCTARCCTATACTACGTAGCCGAAAGATGACGTSAACARCTCCCCGGAGTACGAGCAGATCTCGGACAATGCCGCACGTGTCAAGCACCAGGTATGTATCTCGTATCTCTCACAACCTCGATCCCCAATACACAGATGTCACTTGCACCCGGATTACCCTGCACATAATAATAATAATAATAATAATAATAATAACAATAATAACAATAAGAATAATAAGAATAATAATAATAATAATAATAATTACAAGGAATATGAGTGTGAATGATATACAAAAACCAAGTTGTGAATTCACACAGATGCCCAAGTAGTCGTGTCCAAGCAGAGAGTACAGATGCCCCGAGAATCTATCCAAAGTAGAGCAATACAATGAAGCAATGAGCTAATGTTCAATCGCTCAAGCCACACCAGCACAGTAACCCAAGTCGCTCTTCTCTGTCCGGCCCCCGACGCCTAGCCTACTTTGTTCCGCAACAAGCTTGCTTCGACTCTTGAAGACCAATGTACATGATGTCAACACCATAGCTGACCTCTCTTCACGCATTAGGTACGTATCTTGCCGCCCTCAGTCAGTCCCTGATAACCCCACACTTCGCCTCCTTCCCTGAAGACCACCAAATCGCCCTCTTTCCAGCACTCACGCACATACACACTCATATACTCACACACATTTTCCTTATTTGTAGATTACCATAATAATAATAATAATAATAATAATAATAATAATAATAATAATAATAATAATAATAATAAGAGTAATAATGATAATAATAATAATCAAAATAATAATAACTTAGGTAATGAATATATACAAGCTATCTCTCCGATCCGGTTCAGTCAAAACGAGGGAATTCTGCCTTCGGGGTCGACAGTCGGTGCTTCGACCAGGTAAGTTTCTCTCTCACCTTTTCCCTCTCTTTCGTTTGTCTTCCTCCTTTCTTCTAGTCTTCTCCCTACCTCTCCTTCTTACTCTCCATCCACTCCTTCGTCGTCTCTGTCATCTCCCACTCCCCATTCTTTCACTTGTGTTGTTCCTGCGCGCGACGTTGTTGCTTCCTAACTCTTATGCGGTATTCTTCTCTTTCCGGCATGACATTCCAATGCTTGCACGTACCCCTTAGTGCCTTTCTCTATTTCTCTCGCAATACTCCTCGCTAGCGCCCCCATTCTTGCTATCCCCCTGCGCATTGTTCCTCTGCTTGCCGCGCTCTTACCTCGTCACCATCTCCATCGTGCATGCATCGTCTTCTCCTCCTCTGGGGTTCAAACATGATACTAATAGGAGTAATATTAATAGTAATAATAATAATAATGATAATAAGAATAAGAATAAGAATAAGAATAAGAATAAGAATTATAATATAAGTGAAAGCGAATGTATACTAACTATTTTCTCCCGTCTGATACAGCCATACGGTGGGGTGGTGCATTGCGTTCGGGTCGATTGCCCGATCGCTGCGATCGGGGCTAGCGGCCAACAGGTAAGTGTCTTCACACTCTCTCTCTCTCTTGTTTCGAGCCAGGTACAACCTAGGATGCTGACATGTGTTGTGGGTACCTCGAAGACGAAGCCGGAGTGATGGCACTACAGGTAAGTGCCTCCGACCTCCACCTTTACACACACACACATACACACACACACACACACACTCACACACAGTCCATCGATAGGATGAGCAAAAACGGGATGAATCTTTCGCTGAAACGTGGCAATATACACTGCCACTTTTTGATTTGCTCATTCTATCGATCGAAGCTGCGTGCGGCGGAGCGCGAGTCGGAGACTTAGCTGTTTGGCGATGCGTATCTCACCCAATCTCTCCCTCTCTCTCTCTCACTCGCACTCATACACACTCCCTTTCTCCCCTTGGTCGAATCATGAACGTCTCACACACTCACATTCCATCGATAGGATGAGCAAAAAAAGAATGAATCTTCTGTTGAAACGGGAAAATATACACTGCCACTTCCCGATTTGCTCGTTCTATCGATCCAGGTGGCGCGCGGTGAAGCGCGCAGGTTGGAGACTTCGCTGCTGGCCAAGGTTGGAGACTTATAGTCTCCCTCTTCCTCTCTCATTCACACACACGTGTGTCGCTAAGTCGTGCGTCGTTTGCAACTTGGATCGTTGTCGTTGATGCCTCAGCATGTGTTGCCCGACTATGATGCAAATACGATAATTGTTAAAAGTACTGTGACGTTGGTGGTGGAACGGAACAAGTCGATACGATACCAATGAATTAGGTTCTATATTACGTAGACTTTCAACCCGAAAGAAAAGCCAGGAGAGACGGACAAACTTTCATGTTAAACATATACGTGCATTGAGAACTGCGATTAACAATTGCAGGAGGAAAGAAGATGTGTGTGCTCATAAATATTTTGTGTGGGGTGTGAGGCGAAGTTTGCTCGCTATGAATGTCCTTCGAGAGATTCGAGCGACGACCTCTGGGCAGTCGAGGAGTGCATCTTCTTCTTCGAAAGAAACACGTCGTCATTGTTCTCGGTCGAGACAATCACTGAGTCTGTCATCGAGAGCGAGACAATCACATAATCCATCTGTTAAATTCGAAATTCAATGAACAATCGCAAACATAGTGAGTCGGATAGTCGTAATGAGAAAATGAATGATTCGCATGATGCTCCGCCTGCTGATCTGAATGCACTCCCATCTGCACCCGTGACAACACCATATGCGGCAGTTGAGAACACTGTAGCAATTCTTGGGAATGCTACCACGGTTGAGGTGTTCGGCATTAGCGGTTGACAACCATGTAACTATTGTGGTGCTAAATTGTGGCATCACAAAAAAAAAATGGACGAAAATATGTTGCAGAAAAGGTGTGAGAAGTTGTCCTCTGTGGGAGTGGCCTCACGAAGGTTCTCCGGAGCATGAGATTCTTTCTATTTGGACGTCTCAAACTCCCGATGACCGATTCGTTCGAAACAATGCGAGGATAATCAATAATTGTTTATCCCTCGCATCCTTACGGTTGAAGCAACCGAGCAATGGTGTTCAAGGATTCCAGGGCCAACTTCGGGTGCAAGGTCTAATCTATCATCGTATTGGTGCATTGGCTATTGGGGAAGAGGAACACCCTCAATTTGCGCAACTTTACTTGCACGATCCTCAACATTTGGATGATAGGATTGATCAAAGAGTAAATTTTCTTAATTTACCTGCACATACGTCTAATGCCGAACTGGAGCAAATGAAACAGATATTCTGAAGGTTCCACAATGTTGTAACAATTACGTGAGGAACTTTATGACGATTGTTGACCTTCCGCCGGAACCGTTAAACGGGAGGAAGTTGGTAATAAATCCAGATGTCATGCCTGCGAGGAACATCCAAGGTGTTATAACCGTCCCACGGTGTAGGGCCCTACCCTGTTAGACTTTCGAGCCTAAGTCGCCCCGCTGCGGGTCCCAGTTGGCTCTACTCCGCCCGATCTCATGCTCAGGGCGCGGAGCGTTCGTCGCAGGGGCACCCCCACCTAGTGTTTGCGATGGATGGAGATGGGCCATTTTGCGAGAGGGCTTCGACATTGGGGATGTAGCTCCGCCCTCTCGCCCGATGGTAGACTCGCCAATTTTTTCGTCAAGTGCAATTTTTTTGATGCTTTGATTTGTTGTCAGGCAATAGCTCCTTCCAATACACAAACAGTCCAGGGATTTTATTGAGAGTTTCTCTTCTTTTATGGGTAGGTCAAGCGTCATCCTTGGGCCACGCACTCATTTACTAAGAGGAGAGTCTCTATAGTCTCGTCGGAGCCGCGACTACCCTCCGGCCAACCTACACGTGACTTTGGTTATCACATACATCACACATGTCCTTTCTTCATCCAGCTCTCACATTCTCCTATACACCCCTTAGTCTTTCTGGGGCCCTGTCCCTCGTACACGCCCGAATTCTTCATTTTTAGTCTAGGCGACCTACTCGGCTGCCTTATGTCTTTTGCTATAACCGACTTTGCTTTACACAAACATGCTCAAGCAATTGTTCAAGGGCAAGGGTTAAGTCCACAACCCGTTCGTCCTTATCCCCACTTTCTCTTTGCCGCTCGGCATCCCAAGGGCCCAGTCCCACTCAATGTCTCTTTAATCTACTTACCTGCACATTCAACACAATTTATGCAAGGCATCCCCCACATAATACGTCCCAGAAGCCTAAGTTCGTTTTCCTTGGCCCTTTGTGCTTTTTTCCTTTTCCTTTTCTCAATCCAAGCCAATCTCTTCCCTTAGTCATGCAGTCGGGGTGATGGTTGAGTCAATCTGAACTTGCTTTAAGTACTAACTTTGTCTAGTCCGTTTTCCGGACTTGACTTCTCTCAATCGCTCACGTGTCTTTTCCTTTCCTTCTCGGCGGCACAAGGGTCCGACAACCCTCCACTTGCCCACTTTCTCCGCCAAGTGAGGACAAGCTCATTTCACCGTTTGTTCCCTGACAATGTAACAAGTGAGTGGTGAAGGGTTAGTTATATGCCAAGTGGTGGAAGGGGGAGAGGGTAAGATAGAGAGAGAGAGAGAGGGAGAGAGAGAGAGAGAGAGAGAGAGAGAGAGAGAGAGAGAGAGAGAGAGAGAGAAAGAGAGAAAGAGAGAGAGAGAAAAAAAACTCCTACTCCTAATCAATTCATCCCCTATTTGTCCCCACCACCTTACCTAAGGTTCTCTCTCTATGCCTTGCTTCTTTGCGCCCCCTTGGTCATGGCCCCCTTTGGTTGGTGAGTGGGGTGAAGAGGGAAGGGGGTGTAAGGTGGTTGGGCGTGGGGAATGGTTGGAGAAGATGGAGGAGGAAGATGACGTGAGGTGGCCGGCTATGGCGGATGGGTGAAGGAAACGGGCGAGGGAGATGGTGTGAGGTGATTGGCTATGGTGGATGGGTGAAGAAGATGGAGGAGGGAGGTGGAGTGAGGTGGATGGCTATGGTGGATGGGCGAAGGAGATGGAAGAGGGAGGCAGTGAGAGGCGGATGGCTATGGTGGACAGGTGAAGAAGATGGAGGAGGGAGATGGTGGGAGGTGGATGGCTATGGTGGATGGGTGAGGAAGATGGAGGAGGGAGATGGTGTGAGGTGTATGGCTATGGTGGATGGTTGAAGAAGATGGAGGAGGGAGATGGTGGGACATGGATGGCTATGGTAAATGGGTGAAGAAGATGGAGGAGGGAGATGGTGTGAGGTGGATGGCTATGGTGGACGGGTGAAGGAGATGGAGGTGGGAGATGTTGTGAGGTGAATGGCTATGGCGGTTGGGTGAAGAAGATGGAGGAGGGAGATGGTGGGAGGTGGATGGCTATGGTGGATGGGTGAGGAAGATGGAGGAGGGAGATGGTGTGAGGTGGATGGTTATGGTGGATGGTTGAAGAAGATGGAGGAGGGTTATGGTGGGAAGTGGATGGCTATGGTGGATGGGTGAAGACGATGGAGGAGGGAGAGTGTGAGGTGGATGGCTATGGTGGACGGGTGAAGAAGATGGAGGAGGGAGATGGTGTGAGGTGGATAGCGATGGTGGATGGGTGAAGAAGATGGACGAGGGAGAAGGTGTGAGGTGTGAGGTGGAAGGCCCTTCATCCTACTTCATGCGTCCGGCTTCGTCCCAAGGTCTTCCCTTGCCCCGGACTTCAAAACTTAAGACTCGCAGTACTCGTTCCTACAACAGATATGCATCAAGCACAAACTTTGCACAGAAACACATATTTGCAGAAAACACAGACTTTACAGATTTGCAGATCTGCGGATTTTGCAGATTTTGCAGGTTTTGCTGTTTTTTGCCCAAGGAGGGAGAGCCGAAAAACTCCGACTTGTATTTCCTAACCTAAACGAGGTCAGAATCGGTCAAATTGTGGTGGACTCTCTGTCTGTGCCCTATGGAAGCACCCTACCAAGTTTCGTCGGATTCCGTTATCGGTTGCCTATACTTGCCGTTCTCGGGTGTTGTCCGGGCCTCAAGGCGAATAGTTCAGTAAAGTCTATTTTCCATTTTTGCAGGAAAATGGACTCAGATGACCTACAGGTTCTGCATGTCATCTGTTTATGCCTAGGATATAAGGTCTGAGAAGTCCCAGCCCCCATATCCTTGGTTTAACGGGACTCGGCCACGTGCCCCCCGGTCGCATTGGCACCTTAGTCCCATTTTTGGGCATGCCCGTGCTCCGGAGGTTGGCCGTCGGTTTTTCAGTAGCAACAGCTGCAGCAAAGGACTTAGTCAGTCAGCACCAGCAGCAGTAAACATTGTTGTGCACAGCAGCAGCAACAACCAGCAGTCCTGGCAAAGCAATAGTCATTCTCCTTATCCCTACTTGTTTGATTAGAACACGGGGGTCCTACTAGGCCATGTGTATGTCAAATCGGATGAATTAGTCTAACACCAAGTATGTGAGATGGACAAGACAAGAGTAAGACTAGTGAAAACACATGCATGTGAGCAGTGGAAAAGCCAAGCATGAATCGAACAATCACAAAATGCATGAACTTGACGAGGTGCGAGTATGACTAGAGAGAACACATGCACATGAGTAGTGGAACAGCCAAGTATGAATCAAACAATCACCAAATGCATGAACTTCACAAAGTGAGGGTGAGACTAGTGAGAACACATGCACATGAGTAGTGGAACAACCAAGTATGACTTGAACAATCACCAACTGCACGAAATTGACAAGGTGAGAATGTGACTAGTGAGAACACATACATGTGAGTAGTCGAACAGCCAAGCATGAATCGGACATCACCAAGTGCATGAGCTTGACAAAATGCGAGTGTGACCAGTGAGAACACATGCACATGAGTCGTCGAACAGCCAAGTGTGAATCGGACATCACCAAGTGCATGAACTCGACAAAATGAGAGTGTGACTAGTGAGAACACACGCACATGAGTAGTGGAACAACCAAGTGTGAATCGGACATCACCAAGTGCATGAACTTAACAAAATGAGAGTGTGACTAGTGAGAATACATGCACATGAGTGCTGGAACAACCAAGTGTGAATCGGACATCACCAAGTGTATGAACTTGACAAACTGAGAGTGTGACTAGTGAGAACACATGCACATGAGTAGTGGAACAACCAAGTATAAATCGGACATCACCAAGTGCATTAACTTGACAAAATGAGAGTGTAACTAGTGAGAACACATGCACATGAGTCATGTAACAACCAAGTGTGAATCAAACATCAGCAGGTGTATGAACTCGACAAGATGAGAGTGTGACTAGTGAGAACACATGCACATGAGTAGTGGAACAGCCAAGTGTGAATCGGACATCACCAAGTTTATGAACTTGACAAAATGAGAGTGTGACGAGTAAGAACATATGCACATGAGTGGTGGAACAGCCAAGTGTGAATCGGATATCATCAAGTGCATGAACTTGACAAAATGAGACTGTGAATAGTGAGAACACATGCACACGAGTAGTAGAACAACCAAGAGTGAATCGGACATCACCAAGTGCACGAACTTGACAAAATGAGAGTGTGACTAGTGAGAACACATGCACATGAGTAGTGGAACAGCCAAGTATGAATCGGACAATCACCAAATGAGGGATAGGCCAC
The DNA here is from genome assembly GCA_003427395.1 of Chara braunii. Classification (NCBI taxonomy): domain Eukaryota; kingdom Viridiplantae; phylum Streptophyta; class Charophyceae; order Charales; family Characeae; genus Chara; species Chara braunii. The sequence continues at coordinate 613,490 of BFEA01000239.1, forward strand.
ACATGTGAGCGAGACTTGCTCAAGCACATGCATGGGGCTCATGTAAGCAACCAAGAAAGAAACGGAGCATCACCATGTGAGAGATGACCCACACATGTGAGTGAGACTTGCGCAAACATATGCATGGAACTCATGTAAGCAACCAAGAATGAACTGAACATTATCATGTGAGAGATGAGCCACACACGTGAGTGAGACTTGCTCAAACACATGCATGAAGCTCATATAAGCAACCAAGAACGAAATGGAACATCGTCATGTGAGAGATGAGTCACATACGTGAGTGAGACTTGTTAAAACACATGCGTGGAGCTCATGTAATCAACGAAGAATGAAACGGAACATCATCATGCGAGAGATGAGCAAAGTAAGCGAAAAGAGTCATCAAAGCACTACTATAACTGAAAACCAAAGTTACGATTTGTTCCAAAGGGAGGAAATGGAGAGAAAGTGAGAGAAGAGTGAGTGAAGCTCACTCAAATGCATGAAATCACAATGTGGGAAGTGGTGATTAATATGGGAGTGAAGAAATGGACTAAACAGAGGCAAACATCTCCAAAACACTAAATCAAGCCTAAACAAGAGTTGCGATTTACTCCTAAGTGAAGAAATGGAGAGAAAATGAGAAAAGAATGAGTGGGACCCAGTCTAATGCATGAAATCACGAGGTGAGATGTGACGGTTCACATGGGAGTGAAGAAATAGTCTAAACAAGAAGCAAACATCAGCAAAACACTAGATCAAGCCTAAACAAGATTTGCGATTTGCCCCAAAGTGAGAAAATGGAGAGAAAGTGAGAGAAGAGTGAGTGAAACTCACTTAAATGCATGAAATCTCAAGATGGGAAGTGACGATTCACATGGGAGTGAAAAAATGGATTAAACAGGAGTGAAATCATCATCGAAACACTAGATCAAGCATAAACACGAGTTGTGATTTGCCCCAAAGTAAGAAAATGGTAGGAAGTGAGAGAAAAGTGAGTGAAACTCACTCAAATACATGAAATCACAAGGTGGGAAGTGGCGATTCATATGGGAGTGAAGAAATGGACTAAACAAGAGTGAAATCATCATCAAAACACCAGATCAAGCATAACGAAGAGTTGTGATTTGCCCCAAAGTGAGGAAATGGACAGAAAGTGAGAGAAGAGTGAGTGAAATTAACTCAAATGCATGAAATCAAAAGGTGGGAAGTGACGATTCACATGGGAGTGAGGAAATCGACTAAACAATAATGAAATCATCATCAAAACACTAGATCAAGTATAAACAAGAGTTGCGATTTGCCCCAAAGTGAGGAAATGGAGAGAAAGTGAGAGAAGAGTAAATGCATGAAATCACAAGGTGGGAAGTGGCGATTCACATGGGAGTGAAGAATGAGCCCGTGGGGAGACCATTATTAGTAAAAAAAACTTCCTACCATCTACTCTAAGCTTTGGAAGGTTCCTATGGAGAGAGAGATGATGAAGAAAGAGAGAAAGAGAATGTAGATGAGAGACCATTGGAGGGGTAGGAGGAGGAAGATGAAGAAGAAAAGGAAGAAGAAGAAGAAGAAGAAGAAGAAGAAGACGAAGAAAAAGAGTCTTCTTCTTTCCACTCACCTCCTTAGTATCTTGGAGTTGGAGCACCAATCTTGATGAAACCCCCTCCTTCCTTGCACAAGCCATGTTAGCGATGGCTTTCTCCTTCCTCAAGCCCCTCTTCTCCTTCCTTTCTCAACCTCTTCCAAGCTATTGCAAGCTTTTTCCACTATGGCTATGGAGTCCTCCCCTCTATGAGGGCTAATGGGGCTCCCTCTAGCCTCTCCTTCTTCCTCACAGCCTGGGGGCTATGGCGGATCACCTCCCTAGGCCAACCTCACTACCACTACCCTCTAGAGCTCCCACATTAGCCCACAGTCTCCTCTAAGCTCCCAAATTGGCAACGGTTCCTCTCTCCTCTCTCCTAGTGAGAGAAGTGCTCCTATGAGCTCACTTGGGCAGCATGGGCACTCCTCATGCAAATGTGAGTGTGGCGGACTGAATCCTCAGTTTATGTACTCTGAAACCAGCACTCCGGCCAACCCATGGACCTCCACATGTGCCTTGAGGTGAACCGAGGTACCCCAAGGCAAAAATTCACCACTAGGCCCTTCCGGGGGTACATGGGCTTTATTTTGGCCACGTACATGCATTCCGAGTGGTTGGTACCAACTCGGATTGCCTCTTGGCCTCCTTCAGCATCTTTTTCCTTTTCAAAATGTTGCCCTCTTGGGTCCTAATGCCCAAGGGGCAGCCTCACTCGATTTTTTCAGTTTCTACCCTATTTTTGGTAGGCCTAGGTATTTCTTATTCCTCGGTGTCTTTTCAGTTTTCGATCTGGCTGAGATCCAATGCCAACAATATTCTGTATCACCCCAAAGTAGTCCTTCCTTCAAATTTGAACCCCTAAGCTCTCTTTTTCAATATTTGGTACATCTAGCCTCAATTTTGAGCTAAATGCAAAGTTCTGTTTTTTTCCCTCTTTTGTTTCTTTCCATTTTGGGTTGCCAACTGATTCCGAAGTTGGCCGTTTGGGTAGGCTTCATAAAAAACGGCCATATTCCCTCCTCAATGGATCTGAATCTCAGATTCATGGCCCAAAAGAAAACCGTTCATTCTTCATTTGCATTTTCTCTCATTTTTCTCTTTTTAATTCATATTTTGTAGAGATATTGCCCCAAGGGCCATATCTCTGCAATCCGGATTGCCCTCCTCAATTCTAGGAAGGATGAGGTCACAGTAGGGACCTGCCAGTCTCTACTGTGCAAATCCCAATAGACCGACACATTCTCCTCCACTTTTTCTTTCCCCTTTGTCTCATTCTTCCTCCATTTTCTCCCCTTTTTCTTTTCTTTTCTTTTATTTCTGATGTGAGAAGTGTCAAGTGGTTGTTGAGTCTTTTTCTAGATCATGGATCTTTATCTATGGTCAGATTCAAAATCCACAATTGGTCGTTATATCTCGGATTACAAGCCCCCATACTCAAGGGGGCTTCATTTTGCCTCCGTTAGCCTCAAATTTTGACCCCCTTTGCTCTGTTTTCTTTTTGACAGCCTTTTTTCCATGTTGAGCCCATTGGGGCTCTATTTTCTCATGACTAGCTAGTCCGAGATACCCTGGAATGCTGGTCAACCCTTCCACCATCATTATTTTGTTTTCTTTTCTCCCACATCTCTCCCTCTTGATCCCACTAGTGGTGCTAATATTTTCCACCGTCTATATTTTTTATTTCGACGGTGTCGTTTGCTTCGTGTGACCATTTCTTATGTTAGCTCATGATTCCCTTGGGACATCTCAAGTCCCCGCCACTTTCCTCAGTACTATCTTCTCAACCCGAAAAAATGTATATCTTGTACACTAATACAATATACGAGGTACATTGTATTCGAATACAACGTACGTACATTATAGAAAAAGTTTTAAGGTACAACTTTTCATAAGTCTGTAGTATCACCATTGTTTTTATTTTTATCTTAAGTTTGGTGGGAATTTCGTTAAGACCCTCAGATAAAAGTTGTTTGCATTGCAATGTGGTACAACATACTTTTTTTCAGATTTTTTACTGAAGTTTTTTTTTTAATTGAAATTAAAAAAAAATCAGTAAAAAATATTTTCATCCTCGTTTTTATTTTTTTTCTCGATTTTTTTCGTGAATTTCGATAAGACCCTCAGACAAAAATTGTTTGTATTGCATTGTTGTATAACATTTTATTTTCTTCGGATTTTTTTGATTATTTTTGAAAAATCAAAGTTTCAAAAATTCGAATACAACATACGTACGTTATATTCGAACGTACGTTCTATTCAGGGAAAAACAAGCGATTTCTGAAAATCCGATTTCCAGAGGCAATTCGAATAGAACGTGAATATTTTTTTTTCGGGTTAAGAAGCTAGTTCCATTTTTTTTTCCCGCCGGCAGTTCTGCTGGCGCGTGTTCCATTTTTGACTATTTTTATTTGGGTCCATTTGGTCTCCAGCAACGTCCCAGATGATGTCCCATTTTTATTTTGGAACCTCCTAGCCCTTGTAAGTTTCAATATCCCCTCCTCAAGTGCCCCATGTGTGCCGATTATTCTTGGCCGCGATATCTCATCTCATGGTTGTCATTTACCGTCTCTATTTGCCTTATGCCGAAATCACTATTTTCTAGCCCTTTGAGCTTGTCGTGGCTCATTTTTTTTCCCTTGGCCTAGGCATCCTTATGTAGTCCATTATTTTTTGGACTGCAACTGTGGTCATTATCCTAGTCTCATAGCCCCACAACTTGCCCCAAACTGAAAGAAAATGAAGTGCTCAATTTTCAAGTGCATCCGGGCTCAATATTGGCTCCGGATGCACCTAAAACATGTGTTTTCCCTTCCCCATGCAGTCCACTGTAACTCAGACTGCAATGAGGGTTAATTTCCTAGCCCCATTTCCCCACAACTAGCCCACAATTGAAGGAAAAATAAACGGTCAACTTTCAAGTGCATCCGGGCTCAATGTTGACTATGGATGCACCTAAAACATGTGTCTCTCTTCCCCCATGCAATCCGTTGTATCTCAGTTACATGGAGCCTTGATTTTTCTTGATTTTCTCTGCAAAATCAAGAGAAAATCAAAGTTATTTGCAACCGCCATATTCCAGAGTGTATCTGGTCACAAATGCATCTCCCCAAGTGACCGTTTTTTACCGTTAAGGTCTTTTTTTCTTTTCTTTTATTTTCTCTTTTCTTTTCTTTTCTTTTTCCTCCTTTCTTGGATAGTAGGGACCTGCCAGTCCCTACTTGTGGCAGTCCCTACTGACGGTCAACTCACTCACTCCCTATCACTCTTTTGTCTTATTCCCCCACATTTTTCTTTTTTTTTCTTTTTTTTTCTAGCATGCCAATTGTCAAGTGGCCTTTAAGGCCCTTTTCTAGGCCTTTTCTCTTAGTTTTGGCCCTCCCTATGCCCATGGTGCAGTCCGTTATATCTCGGACTGCAATAATGGCTTGCTCATGCTCATGGGAGCTTCCTTTTACCTCTATTTCTCTCACACAATAGCCCCTCTTACTCCGATTTTTTCCCGGAGGCCTATTTTTCATATGAAGTCTCTTTTGACTCCATTTTCTTGAGGGAGGGTGATCCGAGATTTTTCGGATTGCTCCCATGCCTCCCTCTTCATGTTTCTTTACTTTTTTTTTTCCTTTGGGCCTTCCCGTTTGCTACCATTGGTGCTTGCACTAGTGGTGCTAATATTTTTGGCCGTCAAGATCTCGATTTTGACGGTGTATCTTGTTTTCATTGTTTTCCCCTCATGCCGCTCCGCCATTTCTCTTGAGACCTTCTCATGTCCTCACCCCTTGTCCCGTTGGTGGTCCCTGACACTTTGTCCCACCGGTGGTCCCCGACACTTTTTGTCCCGCCGGTGGTCCCCGACGATTTTTGTCCCGGATGCTATTATTTTTATTTAGTCTCACGTGGTCCCTGGTGCCTTTCCTCCTGGTGTCCCATGTTCTTTTGGCGTCTACCTCCCTATGGTGGCCCCTTTCCCTTGCCCTTTTCGGACTTTTCCGTTAGTTGTCATAGGCGGCCCCCATGTTGGGTCCTTATTCTCTAGTGTCCCGCGGCCACTAGGGCCGTCCATCTCTCGGCTTCCCTATTCTCTTGTCATCCGTCGTGTCGCGCTTGCTAAGTTAATGGTCCTTTGGGTCCTTGTCTTGCCAACTTCTAGTGGCCCTCCTGGCCACATGTTATGCCCTTATGCGCCCATGTCATGTCACTACTTGCTTGCCGTTGCCGGTTCTTTCTCCCTGCGGTATTTAGCCCAATGCATCATTCCTTCCTGCAGTCCCGTCCTAATCCTTTGTTTTTTCTCTCTCTCTTGTTTCCTTTCTCCGGATTTCTTTGTCGTGCACAACTTGGCTATATACAGACTCTCGCGTGTCGGAACGTTATTCGGGACCCACAAGTCCCTACACATTCCCCCCACTCATTCGTGATGTCCTCATCCCGCACCAGTCTTTTGTCAGTAGGAGGTCTAGAGGGATAGAAAGAGGAGAGAGGATGGGATGTGATGGGTAGTTAATTTGTCAGGGTCTTCTTGTCTTTTCCTTGTTCCTCTCCCAGGATCTCTTCCAGCCTCCGCTCCTTGGGGCGGGGAGGGGTGTGTGGAGGGTCAAGTTATCTTTTTAAGAGTTCGTTCAAGCTTCTCTTATCTCATTCATCAAACTTCGAACATCAAACCTTCCTTTGACACCTTTCGTCTCATTCATCACCCTTAGAACAACAAGCCTTCTTGCCTCATTTATCACCCTTAGAACATCAAGCCTTCTTTCAACTCATTCATCACTCATAACACATCAAACTTTTCGTCTCATTTATCACCCGTAGCACATTAGACCTTTTCTCTCATTCATCACTCGTAGTACATCAAGCCTTCTTTCAACTTTTCTCCTATCATTCATCACCTATAGTACATGGAGCCTCCTTTCAACTTCTCTCCTCTCATTCATCACCCGTAGTACATCAAGCCTTTTCGTCTCTAGCCTCTGCAGCCCATGCTCCTCCCCCGAGCCTTGCTATCCCTAATGCCCTTGACTGATTTGCCTACCATCCCGTGCCGATCATGCCCCCTTTCTGGCTTCTGCCACCCTCAGTGCCTCTTTTAATTGGCTCTCCGGTCCGTGCAACCAATACCTTTTGCCACCATTTTCTCGATCTCATGCTCGCGCATTTCTTTTTGGTTATTTTGTCTAACCTTTCTCAAGTCCTAGCTCTATCCATTTCACATGCATCTTTCCCTTGCCAGACCTTTCTCATGCCCAAGCTCAACCAGTTTCACATGCATTTTTTTTTCTTCTAGATATCTTGCCAGACCTTTGTCAAGCCAAAGCAAAGTCAATTTTACATGCCTTTCTCTTCTGGACATCTTGCCAGGCCTTTCTCAAGCCCAAGCAAAGTCAATTTTACATGTCGTTCTCTCTT
>BFEA01000239.1:624530-643839 GCA_003427395.1 Chara braunii
ATAATTTTTTGTAGGCCCCGAAATAAAGTGAAAACAAAAAGTGAAAAGTGAAAAAAAACAAAATAGTGAATGGGCGAGCACGTTTTGACACCCCCATCTTTGATGATTTTTAATGTTTTTTGGGCTTAGCAGAATGACTTCAAAATTTATAGGCGTGTAGGTTGCATCATAGAGAACTCACAAAAAAAAATGCAGAAAAACAACTTGTTTTTAGGCCCCGAAACATTTTTTGGCGGGGGCCGAACCTGGAGGTGTTCGGCCCCCGAACGGGACCCCGAACGCCCGAACGTTCGGGGGCCAGCCCGGGGGCCCCCGAACGTTCGGTCAGGTAACCCTGATAATAATATAATAATAATAATAATAATAATAATAATAATAATAATAATAATAATAAAATAATAATAATAATAGTACAAGAAAATGAATGAACACGATACGCAAAGGTCTCAGTCACGATCAATCATGCGGAAGTCCAGAAAGTCATGTAACGAGTAGAGAGCTGAAATGCATCATGATTTCATTCAAATGAGAGCGCCAACGTTAAAACCCTTCAGGTCATATCCTTGCAGTGTTCAATGCCGCTCTTTTCTACCTAGCGGTTGCAGTCCGCCTATGGCTCTTAATGCCTTGTTGTACTGCAGCGATGTTGCACCCCACACTACTCAATGCCTGCGAGTACCCCAGGCTAGCCTGCGCACATGCAGACATTTGTGCAGTGTCGCAGCAGTGTGTTCACTTTGTTTGTCGTTGCCAGAACGCCCTGGACTATCTGGCTCCCTCCCTATATGGGAGGTGTTGCTGCTGTTGCTAGACTGTTTGGGCCTTACCGTGGAAGTTTTCGGCAGCTTTCGGTCGGGTCCCAGCGCCTGCGCCTAGGCTCGTTTCAACAGTTGAGGGCCTGGGCCCTTTTCAGTTGGGCACACCCAGGATTACCCAGGCTCTGGATGTTCACTATGTCTGCATCGGCCCGCGGGGCAGATGTGTCGACAATGCCGCATTCTCAGTCGCCCGCGGTTACTTAGTGATGTGTCGGGCTCACAATGAATGTCTGGGTGCCCAGTGCGCAACCAACCGGGGCTCTGAGCTTAACTGTGCAGCGTAGCTGTTGCTTCAGAGGAGAGCCAGCAAAGGCTCACGCTGCCTTGTAACCAACAGGCGTGCAACAACTGTCAGAGACTCATGTTAGAAGACACTGCGACAAGCCTCTCTCGTGGATACTCAAACCCTCCTTCACTTAGGGCGGGCACGAGGCTTGTTGAGGGTCCCTGCTCAGAACATCTGCATGTCTGATAAGGGCCCCGCGAAGGCACACTACCTACAGTAATAATAATAATAATAATAATAATAATTGTGTGTAGCTCCCAGTGTCCAGGTAAGTTTCCTTCCTTTCTTTTCTCTTCGTCTCCTCCTCTTTTCTCTCTCAGTCTCTTTTCCTTTGTATCTGTGTGCCTGTTACTGTCTGTCTGTTTGTCTTTATGTCTGCATGTCTGTGTCTGTTCGTCTGTTTGTCCGTGTCTCTGTGGTTTTTTTTTTTTTTTTTTTTTCTGTGTGCAGGTACCCAGACAGCTGCAGGATCAAGGAGAAGTCTGCAACTGTACACAATTCAAGCCCCCGGTTGTGAGTCAATCTGTACTACTGTGGAAGGGGGACCTGAGACCAGACAGCCTCGTCAACTTACTGCATAAGGCGGGGCGTCCGGGTGATCAGCATTCAGTCTTTGCTATGCTGCCTTAACGTCGGCTTGACGCTGGCTGTGCGCTGGTACTGCGGACGACGCAGGACTTGTGGCAGCATGTTGGCGTTGTCTGTTATATGCGCCAGGCATTGCGGACGTGGTGCTGCCACCGATCTTCATGCTAATATGGCACATGCCTCCTGTCTCTACATCTGACGTGGCATGGCCATGCTGTCTACCTACTGATGTGGCGCAGGCCACCCGTCCATACTGCTGCTGTGGCCTGCCACAGGTCTACACGGTTACTGTGGCCTGCGATCTGTCGACTTTACCGATGCGGCGCAGACCGTTTGTTGACACTGCTGACGTGGCATACGCCACACTGTCTACATTGTTGATGTGGAATGGCCACGCTGTCTGCATGCTGATGCGGCGCATGCCACTTGTGCACACCGCCGCTGTAGTGCAGACCATCAGCTTAGATTGCTGATGCCGCCCTGCCACTGGTCTATATTGCTGCTGTAGCGCAGCCATGCCGTCTGCAGTATTGTCGTGGCGCTGCCATCTGTTTACAGTGCTGACATGGTGTTGCCACTTGTCTGCTGTGCTGATGTGGCATATGCCACTTGTCTACATGAGGTGACTGATTGCAACTAGTAGGGAGATCGGGATTTGTGGATGCTTGGGATCTAGTACTCACCTGTGCTGTTGATTATCTCCATTGTCTACGTGATTACTTGTGCTTAACGCCTGATGAGTATCCTACCAGACTGGGTTCATTACAATAATAATAACAATTAAAAAAAAATAAAAAATAAAAAATAATAATAATAATAATAACGCAAGGAATATAAGTGTGAATGATAAACAGAAACCCAAGTGGCGAAATCACACAGATGTCCAAGTAGTCGTGTCCCAGCAGAGAGTACAAATGCACCGAGAAACCTTCCATATAGAGCAGCACAATGAAATAACGAGCCAATGTCCAAGCCCGTAGGCCACACCAACACAGTATCCAAAGTTGTCCTCTCTCTCTCTCTCTTGTTTGTTTATCTGTCTCTTTCTGTGTGTATGTTTGTCCATCTGTTTCTTTCTGTGTATGTGTTTGTCTGTCTCTTTCTGTTTTGTCTGTCATGGTTCGTCTGTCTGTCTGTATCTTTGTTCGTCTGTCTGTTGCTGTCTGCGTCTGTTTTTGTCTGCCTGTTCGTGTTTCTTTCTCTGTGTGTGAGTGTCTCTTTCTGCGTGTGTGTGTGAGAAGGCAGACTTAGCAGCCCAATAGACTTTCACATGATGTAAATGCAGGCCGTTGCCCAACCCACAGATGCAATCAAAGTCAGAATCGTTCCAAGAACCACGTTGCTGGACTAACCTCACACCCACCCCTCTCTCTCACACTCATACGAGCTGTTTACAGCGAACATCACAATACAAATGTGTACAACGGACTTTACAACACAACTGTGCACAGTGAACATTACGACACACACATATGAACTATGTATTGTGCACATATCAACACATACATTCACACACACACACAGACGCACAACATTTTGGTGTGCACACACAAAGACACATGCCCTCAAGTCATTGAGCATGCGCATGTGCAAGCACTTCCGCGTGCACTTAAAGAAGTACATCACGCCCCTACATACGTAGATACAACCACCTGCCAAAGGCACATGCACACATACAACAACGCGCATGCACAGGCAAACTTGGCACACACACAGGAGCACATATGTATTCATACCCACACGCCAAAGCACGTAGGCATGCACACACACATGCCCAAGCACACGTACACGTTCATGCATGCTCATGAACATATCGGTAACACCCCATCACCTGTTCGCCTGTGCATACACAAATATCTTGTGCACTAGAGGTTCAAATGAGACTTTTCTCTGAGGACATGACCGACAAACTTGATCTGAACTTTAGGTTCTTTCTCAAGTTAACCATGATGAAAGAGAAGTGAACTAGATGCTATGTGACAGGTGGCAACTTCAATGCATACCAGGTAACCTACGCACACATACACCCATGCACACGCAACTGAGCAAACAAGTGTGGCAACGTATATTTCCATGTTCTTACGATTGATTCATCCGATTTTTGCTCATTCTATCGATGGAAGTAGCATGAGGTTAGCCGCGGGTTTGGGGACTTTTCAGTTGGCCAGTGCGTTGCTCAGACCCCGATCTTTTCCCGACATGCACCTGGTCATAATCATGGATAGGTAATTTAGACTATAATAATAATAACTATCATAGTAACGATAATAATAATAATAATAATAATAATAATAATAATAATAATAATAATAATAATAATAGCAATACAAGGATAGCGAACGTATACAATCTATATTTTCGGTCCAATATAATCGAGACCCCGTGTGTTACGTTCGAGGTCGACAGTGTGTGCCCAGTCTACTATACTCCTACCTACAGCTTCATTCACACATCAGACTCTCTTGGACTCTCGAAGACCAATGTACATGACTGCCAAAACCATAGCCAACCTTTCTTCATGTACCAGGTACGTATTCTTCCCCCTCTCATCAGACCTCGTTCACCCACACACTCGTCTCCTGCCTGAAACCACCGATCGCCCGTCTACCCCGTAATGGTTTAACCATTACCCATTTTTGCTAGGATTAAAACACAATAATAATATAATAGAAACAATAATAACATAATAATAATAATAATAATAATAATAATAATAATAATAATAGTAATAATAATAATAATAATAATAATAACAGTAATAATGCAAGGAAAATGAACGATGGCGAACTTCCAGAAACCAAGCAGCAACATACACATGAGACCAGATAATCGTGACCTCGATCCAGAGGCAGAATTCAATCACGAGTTTCATCAAATAAGAAGACACCAAGAGCTCATAATTGACAATGCTGGAACAGTCTCACCATCATCATTAACGAAGAACGAATGTTGATATCCTATCTGGCGCTCGGCGCCCAGACTACAGATGTCAGATCCTATCTATCCTAGACTACAATGCCAAAGATGACGACAACTCCCCGAAGTACGAGCAGATCTCAACCTATGTCATTCGCCGCAAGCACCAGGTATGTCTCTCACATCACTCACAACCTCGTTCCCCAACACACAGATGCCATATGCACACGAGCAGAGCTCTCTCTCTTTCACACACACACACACACAAACAGTCGCCAATCACAGGCACATACACACACACAGACACACACACACACACACACACACACACACACACACACACCTTCAGAGACACGCTCGTCTGCACACCTCTGAAAAAAATTCGAAACGAGGAACACTGACGATACTATGCACTGTCGTATGCAGTACCACGAGCCTTATACGTCTACTTCCTCTAATTTGCTTTTCCTTGCTGTCAACGGCATGAAGTGGTAGGAGACTTCCAAGACATCCTGTGCTTGGCAGTTGGCTGAACGATATGCACATGTAACTCTTGTTGAAACAGTTGACAACGTGACACAATTGAACAGGTCATGAGCTCTCTCTCTCTCTCTCTCTCTCTCTCTCTCTCTCTCTCTCTCTCTCTCTCTCTCTCTCTCTCTCTCTCTCTGCCCAGCTGCGTGTGTTTGCATGTGTGAGCAAAGTCGAAGAGCCAGCGGCGGTTGTCGTCGCCATCGGGGGGAAAAGGGAGGGTGGAAGTCGAAGAGCCACCGATGCCAACTATCGCTATCAAGGGGGGGGATGATTGTGCGTCCCAAACGAAAAGGGGAATGGTTTCTCTGTTGGCGATGTGACATGCCTGGCTCTCTCTCTCTTTCACACACATGTGCCAGGTACTATCCTCTGAAGTGGCGCCTTGATGCAGGTACCTCGAAGACGAAGCTGGGGCTATGGCATCACAGGTAAGTCTCTCTCTCTCTCTCTCTTTCTCGGGCCTCCCCCGCATCTCTCTCTCTCTCTCTGTTCTTCCCCTTCATCATGCTCGTCGCCTCCTTCTCCTGCTTTTTTTCTACTTCGTCGTCTTCCCCTTAATCGTTTCCACCTCCCACTGTCATCTTCTCTCTTCCCACTTTTTGCTTCCCTTTCGAGTGCTCACCTTCACTAATCCCAGCCTGCTGATTCCTCTGTTCGCGTGGTTATCTCCTATCTTCTCCCGCGCGTCGATCTCCGCATCCGCCTGCTCTAATCCTCCCCCTCCTCCTTCTTCTTCTTCTTCTTTCTCTTCGTGCTGCTCCATAAGTCCTACCTACTCTCACTCTCATACATACACACACACACATACTCATACCCAATCGTATACGCACACACGTGCGCACATACATACACACTCACACACACACACACACACACATAGGAGTAGTAATGAATATATCCGCGTTCAAGCGGTAGATTCATTCATCTTATTTTATTATTTTGCTTATTTATTTATTTATTTGTTTTTCATCCTGCTCGTTTTATTGCAGGTAGCTGCGGGAGTTAAGCCTCGAGATTGAAGACTTACCTGTCCTTTGTCTCGCTCCCCCGTCGTCGTCGAGTCGTCATCGGAGCCGTCGTCGTCCGTAGGTGCATCGTCGTCGTCGTCCGTCCGCAGGTGCATCATTCTCCCCAGCGGCACACCGTCGAGATCATCGTGATCCAGACACTTCACCGGACCACTCAATCGGTAGGAGCAACAGCGGCGTGTACAAAGGGCAAGGACGTGATTAGCGCGAGCTGATGACTTGCGCTTACTAGGCATGCCTCGTTCAAGATTGATAATTACAACAGTCTACCCCGTCGCGGCGAACCCCCTTCCCTTCTTCTTCTTCTTCTCCTTCTTCTTCTTCTCCTTCTTCTCCTTCTTCTTCTTCTTCTTCTTCTTTTTCTTTCCCTTCTACCTTTCCTCTTGTTCTCTCCTTCTTCTTCCCCTTCTCCTTCTACTTCTTCCCCTTTCACCTTTTCTCTACTTCTCCTACCCTCTTCCCGATGCGTTCCATCTGTCTCCACGCGGCCATCCTCTTCCGCTCCTTGCACCATCTCCATCGCTCCCCGCGCACCATCTCCATCGCTCCCCACGCACCATCTCCATCGCGCTCGTTGTCCCCTCCATGCTCTCCGCGCGTCTTGCACCCTTCTGCGCACTTCCTCCCCGCTTGCGCTACCGCCCCGTAGTCGTCTCTCTTCGTTCCCTGTCTCCGAGTCCCCCGTCCCCCTTTCCCCGACACACTGTTGGCCATTGAATGTCGAGAAGCCCCGGGGAATGAATCTACCTCGGTACTAGCGCTAAATTCAACGAGTTTTCATACGAGAACGGAGGAAAGGGAAAAAAAACAACACAAAACAAACAAAGAAATCTAGAAAATCGTAATGAAAAAAAAAAATTAAAAAAAAAATAATAATAATAATAAAGAAATTTGAATATGACAAAACGAAAATCTAACTATCTAACTACCCTGTCCTACCATTTGTCGTGCCCTCGTTTTCAAACGAGGCTAACTACAACTACTAACTCTAACTAACTCGGATTTCAAGGTCACGGGTTCAAGTCCCCATCGGCCGAACGCGGGGCTAAAATTGAGCTCCTTGCAAAAAGGAGCTAGCTCAGCGGTGGACTGGATTCGATCCCTGCATCCATCGCTTAACATCCATGTGCCTAAACCTACTGAGCTAGCTCCCACTTCAAGTAAACGGAAAGCAGCTCACTATGTATATAGTAGCGGGGCTCAGTCCAACCAGCGGCCTGAGCCCGTTCTAGCCTGTGTGCGTGTGCACGCGTGCTGGTCTGCATGTCTGCCTGTGCGTTCACCGGCTTGAGTATGTGTACGACCCGCAGGGGTACTTGGTTAACCGAACAGCCGGAAGGGCCGGTACTTACCCATGGCCGCGACATTGAGGGTTGCGGTGGGGAAAACACCCAGGTGGTGGGGTAGGTTGGTACTACACCAAGCAGAGATGGATGTGTCGGGTACTCGAGGCCGAGCAGAAGAAGATAAAATTAGCATTTTTAGAGGCCCAGTACCGGTAGGTAGACATGTATCAGCCTAAATCTCAGTGTGTGTCGTAGCTGTACCCGACACAACACTAACCTAACCAACCCTCCGACCCTTCGACCTTCTCGGTCGGAGGGTATTATTATTGGTCATAACCATCACAACGCGCGTCATAACAGCGCGCGCTCATACGCTCGAAATTTTCTCAACGATTCGCCCCGACCTCAATGGCCGAGAAAATCGTTTCAAGTATCACGCCAAAGCGTGCACACCCTTTCTATTCCAGACCGGCTCCGCCAGGGTAGCTGACGTCGTCGTTGTGTCAAATGCAAAAGCATGGCCAAATACCCTTGTAAGGGTATTTGGTCCGACACCGAGGGGGTGGGCCTCGAGGACCCGGATCCCATCTTTGTCTTAGGGGTTAGAAGATGGCCATCTTTTACAGTTTTATGCGTGTGGTTTCCTTCATCCTTTCTCAATACAATTTGCTATTCATGCATACATCCGACTTAGCGTCTAGTGCTCGAGTTGAGGCTTGCAACCCCAAGCAACACTAGCCCAACCGGTCGTTCAACCATAGCGAAGGACAGGGGCACCCCCTCTATTTTCACTCTTTCTGACCTCTCAGTTTCTTGCTGTTTTCAGGCTCATTCAAGACTTAGTTGGATTAGGCTCCTAGGGAAGGGGTGTTCTTCACGCCTCTTTACCCATAGGTTCCCTAACCTCTCTTGTACTCGACCAACACTCAATGCCTTGCTTTACTTGTCAATCCGAACTCATGGTCTCTTCTCAAAGGTGCAATCTTTGTTCCATCCAAAACTCACAATAGAACCATCCCAACCAGTCTCATCCCCATACCCCGAGCCATTGTTTTGTATATACTTTTTCGAAGGTAGCTCATCCAGGAAGTAGCTTCAACATGCTATCTTCTAACTCATCACGGCACAGTTCTAGTTAGTCCTTGCACTGCTCATTCCTCGCAAGCTCACTCATACTATCCAAACTTCGCCACTCCAATATTGCAAAAGAAAAACACATTTTTTGTTCAATGGTCATTTCGTCGAGTCCCTCTCGTTGTCATCTGTTTTGTCCCGCTTGGTCCCCTGCTCATCCTTTCTTCCTACTGACCCTTCGACTCCCAGACCGGAGGCCAGGATCTCCCTTTTTCTTTCTTGCAATTTCTCGCAACTCCCTTTCATTGTAAAAGTCTCGAGGAGTAGCTGCCACTCCGTCCTCCATCAGCTCCTTGGCCTTGATAATCCAGTCGTGCTTGATTACGCTAATCCATTGCTCAAACCAATGGTTGGGCGTCGACCCAAACTCATCTTCCCATCTGAAGGATCCTTGGCGTGGCTGGTTTGTAGGGGGTCGCCTTTCTTCTTTGGGCCTTGAGATCTCATCCCTCTCATCATCACTACTAATCTCGATGACCTCTTGCACTTCTTCCTCCTTGTTCTCATCTTCTTTCCTTTGTACGGGGTTGAACTCACCCGTGAAGTTTTTCCGATTTAGGTTATAAGGGACGTCCGCCCTCCTTTCATATCCTTCACCAAAGTCCGTGTACCTTCCCTCACAACTGTCGTGGCCGCTCCGCTCGTCATGCGGAGTCTCCTTTTCTTCTTCCCCTTCTTCGCCACCGTTGTTCATATCTTGCCTTTCTTCGCCCTCCTTGTACCATTGCTCATGTTGTTTACATCCCTCGGCCTCCTCCTCGACAAAAGTCTGAGCCCTTTCTCCTCCCGATCTGCCCCTTTCTCCCATAGTCGCTCTCTCTTCCACGCTCTCATTCCCTGATGAGATATATATCCCTTCTCCCTTTCTGAGAGGCGAAGGCCCTCTACACACTTGTTTTCACGCCCCCCTGCCCACTCCTTGTTTGGACAGGTACCCTATATACAATGTTCTCTTTATAGTTCTCCTATCCCCACTTGGTCCAGCTCCTTCCCGCTCGTTGGGCCTGTTGATCACATTGTTGTCGTTCTCGTTGCCGAATTTCATTCTCGCTTTCTTAAGGCTTCTTCCTTGATCCTATATAACAAAACAACACCCGTCGAGCCCCTCATACACACATTCCCCCAGTTTGGTAGGACATACCTTTTTCCCCCCCCAGCGTGCTCCCCGTATCCCTCGTACAAAACCATATTATACATCACCCCTCCATACATATGTCGCAGTTGCAATGATCCCATCATCCTCACAAAAACTATGGTACAATGCTTCAGGCAGCCTTTCCCACTACCAACCATCCCTTACACACACAAAACCAATGGCACAAAGGCCCCAAGGCATCCCGCTTCCCCTTTTCACTCAACCCAAGCCATTGCCCCCCTCCCAAAAAAGGAAAGCCCCACAGACGTAGTAAGAGACAAAACATAGTGTGGGCAAGGCTGCCGCCAGCTCTCAGTTTGTAGACTCCTTAGTTTCCTTATCCTGGGCTTCCTGAAGCCATTGTTCCACTGGGTCCCGACATAGAAACCTGACCAGTCGTTGCCCCGCGAAGGGTCCTTTCAATCCAGTTCCATCCAAATCTTTCAATTCGAAGGTGTTAAGTCTCACACGCTTAGCAACCCGGTAGGGGCCTTTGAACCTCCTCCCCAGTTGCCCAGACCATGTGCTTTTCAGTGCCAAGTTTCTAACCAGTATCATTTCCCCTACCTGAAGGGGCTCTTTTCGGATATTTTTGACCTGGTCCCATCTTGATTTATCCCTCATCCTGCTATCTAGTACCCGATTGACTATATCTTCCATGGCCTCCTCGTTTTCCTTACCTGTTGACATTGCGCCTCAATTAGCTCTTCCGTGGTCATGTGCGGATCGTCATCTAACTTGTTCCATGTAGGTATCAAGGCTTCCACGGCGAAATCGATCTCTCTTCCGTACCAGAGTTCCGCTGGGATACACCCCGTTGTCCTCTTAGGTGTCATGTTCTCCGAAAAGACAGCCTGCTTAAGATATCTAGGCCAATTCCTCAGGTCATCCGCCGCGAGCTTCGCAATTGTGTTCTTTAAGGTCCGGTGCCCCCTTTCCACAGGTGCATTGGCCTCAGGGTGGTATGGCTCGATGAGCTTGATAGGTACGCAGAGCCTTTTAAGCATTCCCAACACTTCTTGGTTTACAAATTCCTTTTCATTGTCTGCTATAAACCTCATGAAGAAGGGATGCCTCAGGTAGAAATCCTCTATCCAATTTGCTACACCTTTCCCCGTTTTTTTCTTGAGGGCGACCACCTCTACGAACCCACTCAAGTTGTCTCGTGCATCCAAAATATACCTATATCCGTCCGTTGATACAGGCATGACCGCAAGGTCAAGATGGACCAGATGTCCCTGCCCTAGCATCCGTGTTGGTCTAAGCGGCTCGAAGACGCGGGCCGAGCTCTGTTCTTGGCAGATCAGACAGGTTTAACAGGATGTGGCCACCATACCTGCCATGCCTGGCCAATCATAGAGAGGGGTTATTTTTGCAAGGGTCCCTTTGGACGATCGATGTCCCCCTGCTAGTCCGTCGTGCATCGCCTGGATTACGTCCAGCTGCCTAGACCTCCCACATATGACTCTCCAAGGCGTAACACCTTCCTCCGTCCTGAACAGATGACCGTTCCTTAGGACGTATCTTTCGGCCCCCTCCCTTGTCTTAAGGCTGACCTCCACGGGCTGCTTGTTCCCTACCATTAGCAATCCGATTTCTCGAAAGATCCGTTCATACATCTGAACATAGAAAAACCTTTTTCCTTCTTGATCCTCACCCTGCTTCTCCTGCATCTGGTTTACCATTAGCTGCAACTTTTTTCGCTCTTAAGACTACTAAGCTCATCATGATTTTCCGACCTCCCTCAACAACCATTTTGCTATCAATTCCTCCTCGTGTGGTGACTGGCCCTTCCCTAAGCTCCGCAACTATGGAAGGTGCCCCTTTTTCCAAAGTCTGAATCAACAATTCTCCCGACACGCATCCTTCGCTCATCATTTCGTTATCAACCGCAAGGGTTCCTCCTTCGTATTTAAGGAACGCGTCGATAGGTTTCGCATCCTCCACTCCTTCGGGTGTGATGCAGACATAACTTAGCCCATCGGCCTTGTTTCTAAGTCCAGCAATTCGTTCGATTTTATAATCAAACTGGTAGATGAAGCCTACCCATCTCCCAATCGTCGGATCTATAGGCTTGTAAGTTTTTAAAGCCTCTGCAACATTGGTCGGATCGATCCTTAGGATAAAACACCTCCCGAATAGGTAGGCTTGGAAGGTCTTGAGGCAATGTAGAACGGCTAGGACCTCCTTCTTGAACTGGGAGTATCGCCGTTCAGCAGAGTTCAAGGTTCGACTTTCGAACCTAATTGGTCTTTCTTTCCCTCCCTCATCTTTTTGTATCAGAACGCCCCCTTCGGCCAAGGGTCCTCCGTCCGTCTCGAGAATAAACGGTCGTCCAACTTCGTCGTTAAAACAGGGCGCTGCCAAAGTGATTTGCTTCGATGCCAGTATGTCCTTGAGGTTTTGGACGGCTTCCTCTCGCTCATCAGTCCAATCCATGGTTCCTTCCTCTCTGATCATGGCACGGATACGCTCGGCAATCTTGGAAAAATTTTTAATAAAAATTCTTTAAAAGCCGACCACGCCTAAGAATGTTCTTACCTCCATCATCGTGCACAGGGGCGTTGGCCACTAAGATATCTTGTCGGTCTTTGCCGGGTCCGACTTTCTTCCATATGCGCCACAGCGAAATCCCAGTATGGTTACCTCTGGAACCGCAGAATACTCTTTGGTTCGCTAGCCGTGATATTGTATACTAGGAAGCAGATGAGTAAGTCCTTGATGTCCTGTAAATGGCCCCACTCAAATTTTTGAATTATCGGCTGGACTTCCGTCTCGTCCTTCTCCTGGGCGCCTTTGATCGGGTTGTCGTCGATGTAGGGTTCACATTTCTCTGGCAACATGTCCCCGACTACGGCGAACATCCTCCTTTGCGCTTCGGCTACTATGTTTGTAAACCCCATAGAGGTTACCTGCATCTGCAACTGTCCTACGGGAGTATGCATTGTGGTGTATGGTCTGTCCCGAGCGTCCAATAGGAGCTGGTCGTACCCTGAATACAAGTCTATCAGGGAGTAAATGCTCCGGCCGGCGTGGGATTATGCCAGCAAGTCGGCCTGCGGCAGTGAACCGGCATCCCGGATGGTCACCACATTCAACTTTTGCAGATCTTGAATCCACCTCAGCGTCTTGTTGGGCTTTCGAAAGACGAACCATCTATTTGCATACAGAGACGTGGTAAGCTCTGCGACGAAGGAGTCCATTTTTGTTCTAAGTAGGTTCGTCACTTCTCCCGCTATCCCGAAGTCGTAGGCTGACCCTTTGTCATTCCAACATTGATGCTCTACTGTGTGGATCCTAACCGGAGGGATTAGCTTCGCGTCTAACTGCCCCTTCTGATGATCACTAAAGGCGAATGCCAGATGAAACTCCTGACACGTCCTCTTGATCAGGAGGGTTTCTTCTTCTATTAAGAATCCCTCTATTCCTATCTTCATGGTGTCAGCCACCTCATCCGGTATCCAATGTCCTGCCATCGCTCGTTTTTTTCGGATTAATCAAAGAACCTCTTCTTCCTTTTCCATAGCCTCCTCCTTAGATGTATCTAGCAGTGTTGAGACTGACTTAGCTTTCTTCCCTACTGGTTTGTATTTTCGAATACTTCCTTCCGGGATCTTTCTCCTAAAAAATGAACGGTCGGGATTGCTCTTGTTGTCTCTGTGCCCCGCGGTTGAATACTGATTACCTTTTCATTCAGACAATATCCCTTTTGTACTTTCTCTTCAAATTTGGCCAGCGTCCTCGAGTCCACCCCTATTCTGTGATATCTGGTAGCTTCGATGAGTTGTCGCAAGTCGGGGATTTCGAGTGCGATTTCTGACGTCTCTCTCTGTACCTCTTTCAACTTGGGCAGACTGGCTCCAAGTTCAACTTCTGATTCCTTCTCTACTACTATGACCCCTAAGGCCTCGTCCTCCTGCCTTCTCTTCTTCTGAGGCAGACCCATCTTGATCCATTCTTTCTTGTTGAACGCTTCCTCAATCATGATTTCTACCTTTTCTCTCATTCCCTTCAGTCGAGTAAAAGCCCCCTTTCGAGCATTATCTTCAAATGAAGGTGACCACGTCGCCAATTTTCCCTTAGGAGGGTCTCCTCTGGTTCCGAAGAGTCGGAGGAGCTCCCCACGATCAGTTACCGGGTTCTCTAAGTCTACCATGTACGTCCCGTCATGCAGATGCATCCCTATCATTTCTACACTGGCGCACCATGGTCTCCCGAGGATTATGTCGTGGTCCATCTCGTCTAATACGGTCATCCGTTGAAATGACCGGATCGACTCCCGGACGCCTGCCTTGACCGCATATTTGGTGACGTATCCTGAAAATGGGATCTCGCCACCGGCCCCTCGGATGCTCCCCATTACTTCGTTGTTAACCACACAGCCGGTAACTGTTGCGAAATTTCTCCTTATAAGTGTGATTTCCGCACCTCCATCTACTAGAGCGTTTGTGCGATGTGTCCCGATCTGGACTTTTAGCTTTCCTACGAGCACCGCATGGAAACTAAGCTTCGTCCTGGGCGGAGCCCTCATGACTTCCCCGTCTTCACGGTCTGGTAAGCTCAAGCAGATGTCCACGAAAGCCTTTTTCTAGATCCTCCAAATCTTCAGGAATCCTTTGAAGGTTAGCGACTTCTTGTGGAGCTTTCTCCTCCTTTTCTTCTTCCCGCGATTCCGGATTTTCGTCTACCTTCACTCGTCGGCGAGTCAATAGTTGTCTAAGCCCTTTGAGCAGTCTGGGGCTTGCTTGCAACATGCTCTGAAAGGATACTGATACCCCGTTGATCTCCAACATGGTTAGGATCGGGATTTGATACCTGAACTTTTTCTTTGCAGCGGTGACCTTGTCCGTAGGCTCCTCTTCCCTAGGCTTTCCATAAACTTTCCTTGGTTCCCCGGTTTCAGGCTCCGCTTGGGCCGTCGTGCCTCCAGACACCTCCTCCATCACTGTGTCACGGATAATTCTTCTTCCAACCGTTCCTAGTCGAGTAGTTGCGTTCACCCTATCGCACCCGTCACTTTCTAGGATAAAGTTGACCTGAGCCTCGCGTCATCGGAGTTTATCCCAGACGATATCGGCCACCGGCTCAGCTTCTACCGCTGCTATCTTTAACCCATTGAGGATGATAACGGCACGCTGCATCCCTCCAAGTAAGTTCCAGTTTACTCGTTCTCCCCGAGGTCCGAATATTTTCCCTTTTAGTGACCTGGTGCATCTCCTTTTTATAATATCGTGGTTGAGCTTTGGGCAAGCTCACACAAAATGTTCAATCGCGGTGCAGTATCGACAATGCTCATTAGCGGGATCTCTCCGATTGAACCCTCGGTTGGCCACTCTTGCCAGGACTACGGCTTCTTGGGGAAGGAGGGAGGGCCAAGATACTTGCGCCTGCATTACCATTAGCGCGTTCTCCACCCTCTCTATCTTATTGTCAACTTCGTGCACATGCTCGTGTAGGCTCTCGATCCCCTTTTTCACCTTGTCTCCCGTCTTGCCGGATAGATTTATGACTTCTCCTTCCTTAAGCAAGGCCAACTTCTCGGTCACTACCGTTTTCTCGGCAAGGTCCGTTACCGTACTGAAATCAACATCCCTCGTATTCACGAATTTACTCGTCTGCTAGTAGGGTGACAACATCTTGTCCTTATCGAACTCAGAGAACTGCCTGAGGAAGTACTTGCTCATTATTCGGTCTGTTACCCCGGGGATCCTTAGTGCCACCAGGGTAAACTTTCTCAGGAAGTCATTGTACGTGGCGAAGTTATTCCTTCTAATTCGGCTTTTGTTGCCATCTTCTCAGCCGCCAGATACTTCCTCATCATCACATCCCCGGTCTTCTTCCAAGACCTGCTTGTGGCCACGATAGCCATTATGTCTCGTCCTAGGATCAACGACACATGCTGTCCTAGGTGGTCCATCTTTTCCTCTTCACTCCATTTCAGTAACGGAGCCAAGTTTTCGTAGTCTATTAAGAACTGCGCGATGTTTGCCCCGTCAAACGTCAGCTTTTTCTTAGCGTCCGCGAGGTAGCCTTGGTTTTTGTTTAGTGCTCGTGTGAGGGATGGCACAATCTTTCGAAGGACACCCTCGGAGCTGCTGGTCTCGCCTGCTGTACTAGTTTCCTGCCCCTCCTTGCCGACCATTTGTTCTTCTCTGGTTTTTGCAGTCCCTTTCGGATCAAACCATCCCAACACCCTTTCCCTAAGGCTCCAGAGGCCCTCGCACCCCCGCATTACTATTAGTGCGGCCGGTAGACGGTTAGCGCTACTGTCTATGGCTGGCGGGTTTGTAGCTTTCTCCGCTTCCATTCCAGGGGATTTTTCTCTCTCTTTCCTTCTCTTGCTCGGTGTTTGTCCGCGGTCACTATCCTTACCCCCTTGCCCGATTCCACGCTTCCATTCCAGGAATGTTGCACCCAAGTCCACGACCATAGCATTTTCCCCATCCTGCGACAAGTAGACCCACCCTCGGGCTTCCACTGTCCCTCTGAATTCCAAATCCATCAAGCTTGGCGACAATCTTGTCAAACTGACCTTAGTCCATATCGTCTCTATCCAGAGGAACGCGTCCTCCTCGTCCAGCATTACAGTTTGGTAGGCTGGTTCTAGGACTGTCCACGTTCCTTCCTCCGGGAGGACAACCGATACCCCGTCCTTTACATCTACCGGCATTTCTGGTCCGCTGGAATAGATTGGAGACGACAGCCATCACACCATCTTGTTTCTAGCACCCGGCCTCACCATAAGAGAGCACCAAACGGTCCCTCCGGTCAGGTCAGTTTATATCCTAGATGAGAATTATTTCAGACCCTCGTCAAGGTCTCCCTAGTCTGCCTCCCCATTCCTAAGTTACCCCCTTCCACAGTACCTTCGGCCGGCCATCGTATCCTACGTTCCTTCTCTTGGTTCCATTTCAGGCTGACCTCTATCCTCCTTCCTTTCAATCATCTCTCACTCGTGTAGATTTAGGCGGGGAGGAGGGAATAGACTAGAATCATAGCCCCGTCCAACAACTCAGATCTCAACCAATCCTTTACAGAGGAGGAGTAAAAAAAAAAAATTAAACAATCTCACACACAGGCTGGTCATCTCCTCACCAGCCTTTCCCAAAGTGGTCTCTCCGCTGGTACTTTCGGTAGAGTTTTATCCCATACCTCAAGCGCAGCTCAACCGTCGTGAGCGCGGTACCCAGGCTCCGACACAAGGTGTTACCCCTCTCCATTCGCCCAAAATACCCCATCCCATTTTGCCACTCTTGCATACCCCGTTGGTACCGGGAATCACCCCACGCACCCCGCTAGGAGTAAAAGTCAGTCGTCCGGGCATTCACTTCCATCGGTCCGATAAGAATCAGCCTTTCCCAAACCGTGCTACAAGAAGCTACTAATCGTCTCTGAGGCTTCCTCCCTGCCTCACACGCAGTGGTCCCTCTCCGCCAACCGACAAGCTAAAGCCCCGCCTGAGGAGACGTTTCGCATCCCGCCTGGGCAAGGTGCCGAGCCAAACTCGGTCCACCCGGGAGAGAGTGCTACTAATCAACCGGCGAGACCAACTCCTGTCCGACAACTCGGTGATCCGACCTCCGCATATGAGACCCGGCGGCACGACAATAGAAACGACGTTTCGCCATCCCGCACCAGCTGATGCAGACCCATCCCTTTCTTCCGAAAGGCAGGACGCTCAAATCCCCTGATGCAGATCACAAGTCCCAAGTGGGACACACATAGTACAAGTGCCTTTCCCTTGGTGCACCCAGCGCTTCCTACCCATAACTCACGGTTTTCTTTCAGGACAGTGAGTGTCACTCCCCTTACTTCCATACACAGTGGTTGGTTCCTTTTCGTGAGCGTTTTTAAGGGTGAGCTAGTTTTCTAGGAGTCTAGCAACTCCCTTCATTCCCTTCATCTTTATTGGTATGTCCTTTTATAGGGTAGGATTGTTCCTTCTTGATGACGTGTTGTGTTCATGTCTGTTCCTTCAAGCATATCAAGTGTATAGTGCATGAGCCTGTGGGGCTCAAAAGAAGAAAGAAGAGCACCCTGTCGGCCGGATCACTCCGCCGCGGGATTTTCATTGGACCCCGACCGAAGCCGAAGCACCAACCGCCTGCCAGGTAACCGAAACCCTTCTTTCGCACGAAAAGGAAGGGTCGACCTGCGACTTGCTCGAGGCTCCTCCGGACTGGCGAACACCAGCACCGGAGGAGGGGGGCTAGAGCTACTCCACAAAGGAGTAAGCTGATCAAGTGTGTAGCATGCATGTTATACCTCCCGGCATGGCCATGCCATGCACCCATCCACTCTCAAATCTGATTCTCTCAAGGGGAAGAGCAAGCTCAAGTCCAATTTCTTTCTCTTTGGTTGTGTACACGGTCATGCGTAGGCCCCCCCCCTCGGAATCGCAAGGGCCAATTTAACCCTATGCCCGTCATCTCCACCATTTTTGTAGGGTCCTACCCTGTTAGACTTTCGAGTCTGAGTCGACCCGCTGCGAGTCCCGGTTGGCTCTGCTCCGCCCGATCTCATGCTCAGGACGCGGAGCGTTCGTCACAAGGGCACCCCCACCTAGTGTTTGCGATGGATGGGGATGGGCCATTTTGCGAGAGGGCTTCGACTTTGGGGATGTAGCTCCGCCCTTTCTTCCGATGGTAGACTCGCCAATCTTTTTGTCAAGCGCAATTTTCTTGATGCTTTGATGTGTTGTCAGGCAATAGCTCCGTCCAATACATAAACAGTCCAGGGAGTTTATTGAGAGTTTCTCTTTTTTTATGCGTAGGCCAAGTGTCATCCTTGGGCAACGCATCCATTTACTAAGAGGAGAGTCTCTATAGTCTCGTCGGGGCCGCTACTACCCTCCAACCAACCTACACGTAACTTTGGTTATCACATACATCAAGCATGTCCTTTCTTCATCCAACTCTCGCATTCTCCTATACACCCCTTAGTCTTTTCGGGGCCCCGTCCCACGTACACGCCCGGATTTTTCATTTTTAGTCTAGGCGACCTCCTCGACCGCCTTATGTCTTTTGCTATAGCCGACTTTGCTTTACACAAACATGCTCAAGCAATTGTTCAACGACAAAGGTTAAGTCGACAACCCATTCGTCCTTATCCCCACTTTCTCTTTGCCGTCCGGCATCCCCGGGGC
Organism: Chara braunii; assembly: GCA_003427395.1. Classification (NCBI taxonomy): domain Eukaryota; kingdom Viridiplantae; phylum Streptophyta; class Charophyceae; order Charales; family Characeae; genus Chara; species Chara braunii. Next base: position 643,401 of record BFEA01000239.1, read on the forward strand.
CCAGTCCCGCTCAGTGTCTCTTTAATCTACTTACCTACACGTTCAACACAATTTATGCAAGGCATCCCCGACATGGGGTCAACACATAATCCCTCCCACAAGCCTAAGTTCGTTTTCTTTGGCCATTTGTACTTTCCTTTTTCTTTTCTCAATCCAAGCCAATCTCTTCCCTTAGTCATGCAGCCCGAGTGATGCTTGAGTCAATCTGACGTTGCTTTAAGTACCAAATTTATCTAGTCCCTTTTTCGGACTTGACTTCTCTCAATCGCTCACGTGTCTTTTCCTTTCCTTCTCGACGGCACAAGAGACCGGCAGCCCTCCCCTTGCCCACTTTCTTCGCCAAGTGCAGACGAGTTCTTTTCACCGTTCGTTCCCTGTTAATGTAACAAGTGAGTGGTGAAGGGTTAGTTATATGCCAAGTGGTGGAAGGGGGAGAGGG
>BFEA01000239.1:652091-669864 GCA_003427395.1 Chara braunii
GAAAGCCTAGGATCTAGCAATGACGAAAGTGGCAACAACCAGCAGCATAGGTGCAACATTCACAAGGTGTCAATGTGCGCGACGCAAAGAGTGAAACAACGGGAAATCAATAACAACACATTCGTATCATCATCATCATAGGCTGGGAAGCAGCGCAGCGGAAGTTGTCAATGTGCGCGACGCAAAGAGTGAAACAACGGGAAATCAATAACAACACATTCGTATCATCATCATCGACACGTGGACAACAACATGAAAGGGAGAAACTTCGGAAGGGCAAGACACCAGAAAGATTGCCCTTCCGCTCACACACATGGGGAGAGATCCATAGACATGCGAGAGAGAAGGGGGAGGGACATAGAGGTAGCCAAGTCCTACCCAAGTCTGATCTCCGAATGTCGCACACAGTTCAATCCCAATGTAGATTGTAAGTCCGATCTGAATGTCGTGTCCAATGAGGCAGAAGGCCGTGTTCAAACAATGTCTGTAGTTACCTCTATCTCTACTCTGATAAAGAAGAAGTAGAAGAAGAACTTCAGAGGAGTAGGAGGAGAAGAGGAGAGGAGAAGAAGAAGAGGAAGAAGAAGAAGAAGAAAAAAGTTGGGTGCTTTCTGCACTTACCTGGCAATGGCTGAACTTGCAGGTACCGTGGAGCCAGCTATGGTGCTGGGCAGGTAAGTCCTCTTCTCTCTCTCTCTCTCTCTCTCTCTCTCTCTCTCTCTCTCTCTCTCTCTCTCTCCACTACCCTCCTCGGCGCTGGACTCCTCCAGCGCTGTGCCTTATGGCCGATGAGAGAGAAGTGCTCCTATGAGCTCACTTGGGTAGCACGGGCACTTCTCATGCAAATGTGAGTGTAGCGGACTGAATCCTCAGCTTATGTAGGCTGAAACCAGCACTCCGGTCAGTCTATGTGCCTCCCCATGTGCCTTGAGGTGAACCGAGGTACCCCCAAGGCAAAAATCCACCACTCGGCCCTTCCGGAGGTACATGGGCCGTATTTTGGTGAAGTACATGCAGTCTGAGTGGTTGGTACCAACTCAGATTGCCTCTTGGCCTCCTTCAACCTCTTTTTCCTTTTCAAAATGTTACCCCCTTGGGTCCTAAAGCCCAAGGGGCGGCCTCAATTGAGAGAAAAGGCCTAGAGGGTCTTTTTCTCGATTTTTTCAGTTTCTACCCCGTTTTTGGTAGGCCGAGGTATTTTCCCATGCCTCGGTGTCTTTTTAGCCTTAGATTTGACTGAGATTCAAGAGCAACAATATTCCGTGTCACCCCTAAGTAGTCCTTGCTTCAAATTTGAGCCCCTAAACTCTCTTTTTCAATTTTTGGTGCATCTAGCCCTCCTTTTGGGCCAAATGCATATTTCTGTCTTTATCTCTCTTTTGTTTCTTTCCATTTTGGGCTGCCAACTCATTCCGGAGTTGGCTGTTTGGGTAGACCTCATAAAAAACGGCCATATTCCCTCCTCCATGGATCTGAATCTCAGATCTCAGATCCATGACCCAAAAGAAAACCGGTCATTTTTCCTTTGCATTTTTTCTCATTTTTCTCTTTTTAATTCAAATTTTGTAGAGATATTGCCCCAAGGGCCATATCTCTGCAATCCGGATTGCCCTCCTCAATTTTAGGAGGGATGAGGCCAGAGTAGGGACCTGCCAGTCCCTACTGTGTCAGTCCCAATAGGCCGACACATTCTCCTCCACTCTTTTCTCCCCCTTTGTCTCATTCTCCGTCAATTTTCTCCCCTTTTTCTTTTCTTTTCTTTTATCTCTGATGTGACAAGTGTCAAGTGACTATTGAGTCATTTTCTAGATCATGCATCTTCATCCATGACCAAATTCAGACTCAGCAGTTGACCGTTATAATAATGAAGCCCCCATACTCAAGAGGGCTTTATTTTGCCTCCGTTAGCCTCAATTTTTAGCCCCCTTTGCTCCGTTTTTTTTTCGACAGCCTTTTTCCCATGTTGAGCCCCTTGGGGCTTTATTTTCTCATGCCTAGCTAGTCCGAGATACCCCGGACTGCTGGGCAACCCTTCCACCATCATTATTTTGCTTTCTTTTCTCTCACGGCTCTCCCACTTGATCTTACTAGTGCTCTTGCACTAGTTGTGCTAATATTTTCCACCGTCTAGATCTTTGATCTCGACGGTGTCGTTTGCTTCGTAACCATTTCTTATGTTGGCTCATGGTTCCCTTGGGACATCTCAAGTCCCCGTCACTTTCCTCCGTACTAGTTCTATTTTCTTGTCCCGCGCGCTTGTCGTATTTTTCGGCTATTTTTATTTGGGTTCATTTGGTCCCCAGCAATGTCTCGGATGATGTCGCATTTTTATATTGGGACCTCGTAGCCCTTGTAAGTTCCAATGTCCCCTCCTCAAGTGCCCCATGTGTGCCGATTATTCTTGGCCGCGATATCTCATCTCACGGTTGTCGTTTACCGTCTCTATTTGCATTATGCCGAAATCACTCTTTTCTAGCCCTTTGAGCTTGTCATGACTCATTTTTTTTCCCTTGGCCTAGGCATCCTTATGCAGTCCGTTATTTTTCGGACTGCAACTGTGGTCATTTTCCTAGTCTCATAGCCTCACAACTTGCCCCAAACTGAAAGAAAATGAAGTGCTCAGTTTTCAAGTGCATCCGGGCTCAATATTGGCTCCGGATGCACCTAAAACATGTGTTTTCCCTTCCTCATGCAGTCCGCTGTAACTCGGAATGCAATGGGGGTTAATTTCCTAGCCCTTTTACCCCATAACTAGCCAACAACTGAAGGAAAAAGAAACGGTCAACTTTCAAGTGCATCCGGGCTCAATATTGACTATGAATGCACCTAAAACATGTGTTTCTCTTCCCCCATGCAATCCGTTGTATCTCGGTTGCATAGGGCCTTGATTTCTCTTGATTTTCTCTACAAAATCAAGAGAAAAACATGTGTTTTTCTTCCCCCATGCAATCCGTTGTATCTCGGTTGCATGGGGCCTTGATTTTTCTTGATTTTCTCTGCAAAATCAAGAGAAAATCAATGCCCTTTGCAACCGCCATATTCCAGAATGTATCTGGTTACAGATGCATCTCCCCAAGTGGTCGTTTTTTACCGTTAAGGCCTTTTTTTCTTTTATTTTATTTTCTCTTTTCTTTTATTTTCTTTTTCTCCTTTCTTGGACAGTAGGGACCTGCCAGTCCCTACTTGTGGCAGTCCCTACTGACGGCCAACTCACTCACTCCCTCTTACTCTTTTTGTCTTATTCTCCCACTTTTTTTTTTTCTTTTCTTTCTTTTTCTAGCATGTCAAGTGTCAAGTGGTCGTTAAGGCCCTTTTCTAGGCCCTTCCTCTTAGTTTTGGCCCTCCCTATGCCCATCAAACTGCAATAATGACTTTCGCATGCCCATGGGAGCTTCCTTTTACCTCTATTTCTCTCACATAGTAGCCCTTCTTACTCCGATTTTTTTCCGGAGGCCTATTTTTCACATGAAGTCTCTTTTAACTTCATTTTTTTTCGGGAGGCTGATCCGAGATTTTTCGGATTGCTCCCATGCCTCCCTCTTCATGTTTCTTTACTTTTTCTTTTCTTTTTGGCCTTCCCGTTTGCTACCACTAGTGCGTGCACTAGTGGTGCTGATATTTTTGGCCGTCAAAATCGAGATCTTGATGGTGCATCTTGTTTTTCTTGTTTTCCCCTCATGCCGCTCCGCCGTTTCTCTTGAGACCTTCTCATGGCCCCGCCCCTTGTCCGGTCGGTGGTCCCCGACACTTTGTCCCACCGGTGGTCCCCGACACTTTGTCCCGTCAGTGGTCCCCGACACTTTATCCCTCCGGTGGTCCCCGACACTTTTTATCCCGCCGGTGGTCCCCGACACTTTTTGTCTCGGATGCCATTATTTTGACTTAGTCTCACGTGGTCCCTGGCTATGTATCACCCGCGGTCGTGATCGCGGGCTATTTGACCGCACGCGATCGGCACCCACGGCCAAGTGGGGTCGGGAAACCCCGATATTTTTAAATCCTGGGATAATAGGTCAAAAAATAAAATAAAAATATGGGGTCGTAGGTTTTTGTGCGCTCTACATCCGTATGTTTTAGTTTTATTTTTCGACTTCTTTTTCGATTTCAAAAAAATGAAAAACAGAAATCCCTTAGGCAAAAGTTCTTCACTTTATTCTTTTAGTAAAAGAAAAATAAAGGATTTTGTTTGATTTTTATATCAAATTTGGTAACGAATTTTGATATGACCCCAAGGCAAAAGTTGTTCAGTTTATTTTTGGGCATAACATATATGTTTTTCAGATTTTTCTGAATTTAATTTTTTTTTCTTTTTTTTTTTTCATGACCGCGGACCGCAGTCATGACCGCGGCCTTGCGGCTGAGACCGCGGTCCGAGGTCGTGCCCGAGGCAGCCGCGACCGCGGGGGATTCATAGGTCCCTGGTGCCTTTCCTCAAGGTGTCCCATGTTCTTTTGGCGTCTACCGCCCTATGGTGGCCCCTTTCCCTTGCCTTTTCTCTGGCCTTGTGCGCGCCTGTTTGGTAGGAAAGCGGGGCCTCCAATCCGTGGTTTCCGTTAGTTGTCATAGGTGGCGCCCATGTTAGACCCTTATTCTCTAGTGTCCCGCGGCCACTAGGGCCGTCCATCTCTTGGCTTCCCTATTCTTTTGTCATCCGCTGTGCTGCGCTTGCTAAGTTAATGGCCCCTTGGGTCCTTGTCTTGTCAACTTTTAGTGGCCCTCCTAGCCCCATGTTATGCCCTTATGCGCCCATGTCCTGTCACTACTTGCTTGCCGTTGCCGGTTCTTTCTCCCTGCAGTATTTAGCCGAGGGCATCATTCCTTCCTGCAGTTCCGTCCTAATCCTTTGTCTTTTTTCTCTCTCTTGTCTCCTTCCTCTGGATTTCTCTGTCGTGCGCAACTTGGCTATATACAGACTCTCGAGTGTCGGGACGTTATTCGGGACCCACAAGTCCCGACAAAGGGTCTGCAGGAGGTGTGCGTTCTCATGGCCGATGACTTTTTTCCTCGTGAGCTCGAGACTCGTTTGCGTGCTCCTCTTCTGGGTGAGCGGCAAACGGTTGTGGTTCCGGAATGTTCCCGAGTGCATGACTACTTGAGGTTTGTTTTGCTTTTCTCGGAGGGAATTGATAGTTGGTCTGTCCGGCATGCCTCGGAAGTTGGATGACCGCCACGACTTAGTGCCAAGGATTACTATGCATTTCACCTTCACGAACGTGCTGGTGAAAGGCCTTGCCTCCTTTATGCAGCACGTCTTTTCCACGAGTTCTGTTGCATGGCATACGCTAAGGTTGAATCTCTTCACTTAAAATGGGTGAGATTCCATCAGAAAGATTTGCGGTCGGAATATTATCAGGATTTGCGAGACGCTGTGCAACAAAATCAATACGGTGATGGTGTTGGGACAAAAGTACCTCTGCCCTCAACCTTCACTGGGGGGCCCCGATATATGCAACTCCATATGGGAAAGAGGAAGAGGCACGTGGAATGGAAATTGGAACCGACCATATCCACCCCATCCTGGCATATGCCCGAAGGCAGACCTTGGGAACAGATGGGAATAACATAAAAAGTTTGGCAAGACAGAAAAATTGTTGGACAGTGCCTTAAATGTGGTGACCCCGACCACATTGTTTCCTTTTGCCTAGATTAAAAGCAACCAAAATGGATCAGCTAGTAGGGGTCTCAGTTGCCTCTACAGGAACTTTGGATGCAAGTAGACTGAAATCCTCCCATTCGAAGGTTCCCGTGGCAGAGACTGAAGAGGTAGACGGTCCCCACCTAGTTAGTTGTCCAGAGGTAGTTAGTGTGTATACCTCTCTAGGTGGATCCCTCGCTGGCATGGGTAATGAGTTGGCCACTCGTCGCTGAGCTTGGACCGAAATGAAGAAACGTAAAGGGCAACTAATAATTGCAGATTTAGAAGTCAATAAAGTAAGAGTAGGTGGAATGATTGACACTGGGTCAACGCGCAGGTATATTAGTAAGAAAGGTCTACAAAAGTTGCGTCTTGGGCTAAAGGTCAAGCAATTGAATGAGCCCATAACCAGTATATTAGCAAATAATAGCGAAATTGTTATGGATAGATATGTTGAGGGGGTCAAGACATACTTTCGGCTCGAAGCAGAGGGGAAGGTGGAACGCGTTCTCCACTCTCTGACTCTTTTGGTGGAAGACAGTCCCCCTTTTGACATTCTTTTAGGCACAGATTGGGGGGAAGCTGCAAATGCGGTTGTGAAGCTGAGGGCACATGAGTGTTGGCTCCCTAGCCCATGGGGTGGAAAGAAGAAGATCCGCCTGCATCATGAATCTGGAAAGGAAAGCAACTTAGCTCATTGTTGCATGAGTGCCCCCGCGTTCGCCCGTCACATAAAGAAACATAACCTGTTTGATCGTGTATGTGGCATATGTGCGCCCGATAAAGGAAGGGGAAGTTAAGGAGGAGGTAAAATCCCCAGAAATTGAAAACATTTTGAAAGAGTTTGTAGATGTGGCAGAGGCCCCGAGCGGTGTGGTAGAACGACCTATTAAGCATCGCATCGATATTATACCTGGAAGTCAGATTCCAAAGGGCCCAATTTATCGAATGTCACCAAAAGAATTGGATGAACTGCGAACCCAGTTAAATGAAATGCTGAAAAAGGGATGGACTAGGCCTAGCTCCTCACCCTATGGTGCGCCAGTGTTGTTTGTGCCAAAGAAAGATGGTGGGGTTCGCATGTGTATTGATTATAGAAGATTAAATGACATAACTGTTGAAAATGCTGAGCCATTACCCCGAGTTGATGATTTGCTGGATAGAGTTCAAGGTTGCAAGTACTTCACGAAAATTGACTTGAAGTCTTGTTACCATCAGATTGAGGTAGAACCAGAAGACCAACATAAGACTGTTTTTCGCACTAGGTATGAGCACTATGAATTCATTGTGTTGCCCTTTGGTCTTACTAACGCACCCGCAACCTTTCAGCGAACAATGAATGAACATTTTCGTGCGTGGCTTGATAAGTTTGGGGTTATGTATCTGGATGATATCCTAATTTTTAGTAAAAGTCTAAATGAGCATTGTGAGCACCTTCGACTCATGTTAAATAAGTTGTGTGAAGCAAAGTTAAAATTGAACCCCAGAGTGGGAAAAGCGTCAAGTATTGTATTTGGGACACGTTCTAGATAGAGAAGGAATTAATCCGAAAGACGACAAGATTGCAGCTATTCGAGATTGGCCTAACCCACGCACTTTGACTGAACTGCGGTCGTTTTTTGGGTTGGCTAACTACTATCGCAAATTCGTGAAACATTTTACGATAGTTGCTGCTCCTCTTCATAGACTGTTGAAAAAGAAAACAATTTGGAAGTGGGACCAAGATTGTACGTCTTCGTTTAAGCGTTTGAAGAAATGCTTAATTAATTTATCCAGTTTTAAAAGTTGTTGATCCTTTTTTGCCCTTTATTGTTACCACCGACGCAAGTTAGTACGGAATAGGCGTTGTACTCCAACATGATGATGGGAATGGATACAGGCCTGTTGAGTTTATGTCTCGACGACTGCCTAGTGAGAAGGTCAGCGCTTCCACGTATGAAAGAGAGATGTTCGCTTTCCTGGAAGCTTTGGACCATTGGCCCCATTATCTCATAGGTTGCCACTTCAAAGTGTACTCAGATCATGAGACACTCCGCTGGCTGAAAACGTAGGCCCGAATGACCCCTAAACTAACAAGGTGGACCGCGGAAATCGATCAATATGACTTTGAACTAAAGCCAGTAAAAGGCAAGTACAACTTTGTTGCTGATGCATTGAGTCGAAGATCTGACTTTTTCGGTGTCATTATAACGTACCTAGACATAGGCGCCGACATCCAAGATAAGATTAGGAATGTGTATTCCACTGATCCTATCTATGGCACTATACTGAAACCTATTCATGACGTGCCACAAGAGTTTCCTGACTTTCTCGTAACTGAAGGACTGTTGTTTGAAAGAACTGATGTGCATGATAGACTTTGTATTTCAGACAAGGAGGAGATAAAAAGTGTGATCTTGGGGGAATGGCATGATACCGAAGGCCATTTCGGGTGGAAAAATACCTATGCTAACCTCTTACGTTCCTACATCTGCCCTCGAATGAAACTTGATTGCATTTCGTACGTGCAAGGCTGTCAAGTGTGTCAGCGAAACAAGAGCACCAAACAACCTCCCCTTGGTCTATTAAAGCCATTGCCTATCCCAACAGGTCCTCGGGACTCTGTGTCTATTGATTTCATGGGCACTAAGGTAAAAAGCAGGAATGGGAAAAGCCAAGTTATGGTAATTGTTGACAGATTCAGTAAGTTTGTTGTCTTCATAGCATTACCTGCGGAAGCTAAAACTGACTTAGTGATTCGAGAATTCTTTAGCCATTGGGTAAAGGACTACGGTCATCCCTTGCCTATTGTTAGTGACAGAGACTCTCGGTTCACCGGTGAATAATGGCAGCAACTAATGAATGTCTATGGCTCCAAATTAACAATGTCGTCAGGAATACATCCTAAAATGAACGGGCAAACTGAGCAAATGAACAAGATGCTGCAGCAAACACTACGTATGTCCCCGCAGACCTATAGATTGTCTAAATCCGGATCAAGTACATAAACTTCCGACAGGAACTAGGAAATTTGCGGTGCAGTATCAAAAGGACATGGAAAAGGTGAAGGAAAATATAATGAAGGCGGAACATCAAATGATCAAACAAGCTAACAAACATCGAAGACCTTATCAGTTTGCTGTAGGCGATCTGGTGTGGGTGAAGTCCAAAGAATTTATTCCCGAGGAAAACATTTCCCAAAAGTTGTTACCTGCCTACAGAGGACCTTGGCAAGTATTGGATGTGATAGGAGACGTGGATGGTCCCTCCTATGTTATTAAGATTCCTCCGCACTTGCATATGTACCCAGTATTTCATGCATCAAAGCTCTTACCTTGCGTGACTAACGAACTATTTCCTAGTCGAAGATCAACAATTCCTCCGAGTATGGATGGGAAATTTGATGTTGATAAAATCATTGCTGAAAGTACTATTTAGACTGGACGCAGAGGTAGACCTCAGCGGCAATATAAAGTCAGATTTGCATATCAGGATCCAAGTGAAGACCGCTGGTACAGTAGGGAAGAGCTAATGGAAACTGCACCAAACATAGTGTCCTATTATGAAAGAGCAAGAAGAGGTGCTAATATTGTAGACAAATAAGTGTTTCTCAGCGGACTTCGAAATTAGGTTGGCGAGAGTAAAAGGGCCTTTACGATTCAGACCCCTAAGTGTGACCCCAACATAAAAGGGGCCCTGTCGGCCAGAACTCCATTTCACGAGCAACATTCTAGAGGACAAGTTCCCTAAAGCAAATGTCGCATCCAGAGTGAAATGGAAAGTCGTTTTGTAAAGTCACAGTCAGGTCCTAGACGAACAGTTTCTGGGCTCAATTTTAAGGCTGAGACAGGGTCATGTCTGTTCAGCAATAAGTCAAAGGTCACAGTTCCAGACGAGTCACAGTTCCAAGGGTCAAATCTGATTCAGACCAGGAGTCCAAAAGACAGGCCCGACGGCCAAAGCAGCATCAGACCATGGGAAAGGATATTGGAACACACTTTGCAACAACAGGTACTGGGTTGGAGTCCCAGGCACTTGGAGGCTGGATGCAGACTACGCCAGACAAGTCCAGCACTATAAAGAACTGGCCAGCCTCCCATTTGACAGATGCTCATACACACGAGAGTGTGGAAGTGCTTATGCACTTGTGCGCTAGTTGTGAGGAGCAGCGCTATGCCAGAGAGCTGCGCCAGGAAGAGATGAGAGAGAGAGTTGGGCGCTGGCTGGAAGAAGAGCAGCCATAGCTGCGCTAGCGCCAGTTAGTATTAGTGGTAGGAATAGTTAGTAGAGAAGACCAGTGAGTAGTATCAGAGTAGATCCTCGTGTGATAGGAAGTGTGCATGCATGGTGAGTGTGAGTAGACCAGGGCTATAGACATTGAGAGGGAGAGAGAGAACAGAAGAAGAGAAGGGAGAGAAGTAAGCTATGGTGGAACTTACCTGCTGAGCGATGTTCTTGGTGAATGGCTGCTGGCGCTGATGAGCGCCAGGCCTGGAGCTCTTGTTGGATGAAGAAGACTTGTAATACTGTTGGGCGCTTTACATTTTGAACTTGTGATTCTCTTTCCTTAATCTGGTTGTGATAATTGAGTTGCATTTCCTGGTTTCCACTCATCCTCCATTGAACTTTGCGTGAGATATTGCAAATCTGTGAGATCTGTGTTACATACATGTTATTTGATACACTCCAGCAAGTGACGAACGGACAGGTTCCTTGCAGAGGTGTTGTGGGGCTTGGAATGGTCCTGATGTGTACTTCCTACGAAGTACTTGGCACAAACTTACCTTTGGGAATCATCTGACAAGATGCAACTCATCTCATTTTTGAATTCTCTGACTATAGGTATATTCTTGAAAGAGAGCGAGCAGGGACTTCAAAAAAACTCATTTGGGGAGGTGAGTCAGCAGATTCAGCAGACGTATGGTCTTCCTGCAGTGAATGGGCGATCAATGGTTGATTGGCCTGAAATAAATATTGCCTGGAGCCTGAAGGTATTTTTGCCAAAAATAGAGAAGTGAGTTGTCTTTCTTAACCTTCTTTTTGGCTTCTTGGTGGAATAGCCATGATGATTCTCAAGCCTCCATTTTGCTCAACTAACGTTTCGCAGCCTGCCAGTGTTATCCCAAGTACGGGAGGTAACCCAGTGATGATATTGGTAGCGTTGCGATGACAGAAGAGGCAGCAGTAGTAGCAGGACCATGTAATTGACGACAGGCACTGTGACAAGTCGGCATGGCTAACAAGGCTGCTCTCTCCCAGTTGGAGCAGCACCAGGTTAAGTCCCTCGAGGGTATGCACTGTGCCCGTATGGCAGAGCACTTTCCGCAAGTGCAGCAGAAGGTGGCGAACGACGAAGAAAAGGAGTGGCTCAGGAAGACGGAGGAGCAGTTACAGGATGTAGAAGCAGCGGCCACTTAGCAGCAAGCCAAGAAGAGGCTAAGCGAGTGATTTGGCCATCCCAGCAGGTAAAACAGAGTGCTCTCGTGAGACCCTCGTCATGGAGGAAAACACCATTGTCACGCAGTTTGGCAAGTGGATTGGTCTAACGGCTGCAGACCTGCTTACTAAGGAGCAAACAGATGTAGGTTTATCGCTACTTAGATCTTATGGTTACTGCGGACTGTTGCTGGGAACGCCATCAACCTTTTTGTCCGTGTGCTGGCACCAAATTACAAGTGGATGGAATCCGTCGACTGGTGGTCCCGTGAAAGCAGCACGTGAAAATCAGAAAGAACGGACGTTGGACCAACCGGAAATTCATGGCTTCATTGCCTACTTGGTAGGTCACAAGATAAGGTGGGATCCTCTTGCAGTCAGGGTGGACAGGCTGCAAACCTGACTAGCTTTGGTCGAGTCCCAGCTTCTGGACAGCTTCTCCAGTTCTTCATCTCCTGAGGTTATTGCAGACTAGAACCAAGTGGACGATTTCAGTAAGGGGGGTGGGCGCTGATCAGCCCCAGCTTAGGAAACTCCATCTGGACATCAACTCCCTACAGCAGCAGGTACAGCATCGACAATCACAACTGGACTCAGAAGGCCACAGTTCAGCAGAGCTCCATAGGATAACGGACTTCAGTGATCTTCGACAATCATACCAAGGCTGATCTAACCCACTGATGGAGTAAGTTCAGCCTGCAACCGGAACTGCAGTAGACTCTGCATTAGAGTCCTATCATGCTACGGTTTTTCTTCGCGGTTTTTGTCTGATCTGATTTTGTCCCTATTCAGACAAGCACACGTTTTGTTCAATTGGGCCTCTTCGTAGAGGTGGCTGTTCAGGGTCTGTTTGGTTCCCATTAGGACTGGACTGCTTTCTATCCACTGTGACACACAAGGCAGTTTGTCTGCATCTGGAGGCTTCACAACTTGTTCAGAGGTAGCTGCTGATGCAGTGAGGTCCCTGAACCCAACAGCCCAGGTCCAGGTCCAGACTGACTATATGGATGCTCCTGGGCGCACCATAAATTTCTGGTTCAACGCTCGAGATGTAGGTCGGGAGGCCGATCACGCGGTTCAGGACCACTGGACTAGAGAAGACTGGGTCGAGCATCGATATGCATTTAAGGCTGGATTGGACATTCAGGCATTCAGTCATTTGCAGTTGAACTGACAAGTCACCAAGCTGCTTGAGCCCAGTGCTTGCCATAGAGGCGTTAGGCCAAAGAGCCAGAGTGGACGCTGGAGCTTAGGGACCTGGTGTTCTATAGAAGAGGAGAGAGACTCATGAACACACGCACACACTAACTCCTATCGGGCAGCTATGGCTGCCATCTACTTCTACTACTAACGTACAAGCAGCTATGGGCGTGTCTTCCTCCTCTTAGCCCACTTCTCGTACAGGCACCAGCAGACCTCCGTAGCTCAAGACGCTCAGGCAGCGCTTCCGAATGGCTCACAGGCAGAATGAATGAATGACTTGACGCTCCCTCTTTTTATACTTCGAATCGTCAAAGGTGTGCCCTTTGACCTTGGGCCCGGGGTGCACACAGTCCCTCATAGTACTTGCTGACTAGACAAAGTGCGACCGGGACTGGTTACCAATAACTAGGCTAGGTAGGACTAGGACTGCCCTTTTGCTGATTGTGCTAGGACTGCCCTTCGCTGACACACACGCGGACTGATTCCTAGGACCTACGAAGGGCCAGTCTGCAGACTTCTAGAAGGTCATGGACTGACCTTTCGGAAACTGTAGCAGCTACTACCTACCCCACTGCTAAGACTCCTGAACACAGACCTACGGTTCAAGACCCGACGACCATGCTACCTACAACAGGCAAACAGACGACTTTCAAGACACAAGTCGCGGGTCCAAGCACCCACGGGTCAACGCGTACTGTACATGGGTGAGGGCGAGGTCTAGGGATCGAGCCCTGGGAACTGCATCTGCTATCGTAAAGGTAAAAACGGTTTCAATTGTGTTCTACAGATAGAATAAGTGACTTGCTGTTTTTGTACTTGCTGTGATTTTCGGGCAGGTATGTGCGCATAATGGTTCTTAGTGTGTTTGACTACTGCTTGGTTGCATGGGTTGCAATGAACCTCTTAGTTCAACACCAGTGAACACACATATTCACACCTCATGCATATATGAGATCACACGAAGTTCACACTGAAGACCAGAGAGATTAAGACCAGAAACGCAACTTATGAATTCCAACAAGTTATACAAGAGCAATAAGAGTTCTAAGTCACCAGCGCACAACAGCGCATGTCATAGGTAACCAAACATCCAACATAATCACCCAGGTAAGTATCTTCTTCCTCCCTGCTCCTCTCTCTCTGTTGTAGCTCCCCTCCTTGCTGGTCTTCTCCTTAGCTTATGACCTCGCTGTATCTTCTCTCCCTACATGCATGCACAATCACACTAACTTCTACTCAAAGGTCTACTCTGAATACACCCACTGTCAACTCTACTAACCCCTCTGGAGTCCACTACTAATACACCCACTGTCAACTCTACTAACCCCTCTGTAGTCCACTACTAACAACTAGCACTAAAACTTCTGCACTGGCGCAGCTATGGCTGCCTTCTCCCTGCCCGATCAGTACTCTCCTCTTCGGTTTGTACTGCAACACTACCACACCTGCGTGGATGCCCACTCACTCGTCAGTGGACTAGCGCCGTAGGTTTGACCGATAGTTAAAAGACCGATAGGCAATTGATCAGTAGGCATTTCATCGTCATACATAATGATTGAAATCATTGGCAGTGGCACACTGAGGGTGGAATGCGAATAGGGGACGTTGATGCATTGTCAAAAGGGAGATTATGCGTCGAGTGTGAGGGAGAGAAAAGGAGGAGATAGAGATGGCGTGGGAGAGAAAAAGGAAGAAAAGAGGGTTGTCAAGCGTGCCGGTTGCTTCAACCACTACAACTTGTGACTTTTCGGGATGCATCAAGAGTTGGAGTCCCTTTCAGTCATCTCGATCGGGGAGATTTCTTCAGAGGGACGAGTTTCGAGTCTTCGGAAGACTTCATGTTGCTATCAGTGATAGCAAGTAGGTTACCTACTAAACCCTCACTTGCCCTCAACACCCACACTTTGCATCGACCCAAAACGAAATGGCATTTATGTTTTCGAGTCATTGTCAAAGGGTCTTCTTTGAGTCTAAAAAGGTCGTTCAACGATAAAAACTAGGTCAGACTGAATGACAAAGTCGAAAAGGGAAGTGTCTAGTGTGAGGGGGGTTGAAAGTGTGGGACATGATGGGTAAAACGATTGGGGGATTGATTGCGTCAGACTTGTGTAATGTGTTATTTTATGTTTGCAGGTCAGTACACGACCTTCCCTGTGCTGACTATTGTCAAAACCATTCTGATAATACTGTGCTCATGTGGGCTTAGACCCAGACACTTAAACGCTGCGTTTTCTCTTATACATTTGGTTTGGATTGTCTGCCCTCTTTGGTCTTAATGCTGAAGTAGACTAGGATTATTGAAATGGCCACGGGCCTCTTGCATTTCATGTTATTTTGGAAAGTTTTGAGCCTATATTTACTATCGATGCATGATTAAATGGTTAGAGACATGCACTTTTCATTGAGATGTCGCCCATGTGAGTGTATCTCATTGCTTTACTGCAACCCAACCCTCAACAATCCCTATGATCAATGAAGTAGTTAGGAAAAAGTATTGCATTTTGAAAATTAAGTTAGTTAGTCTCATGCTTGGATTGTTACGATCCGTTTAATATTGAACAGGCAAATAAGGTAGAGATTCAAAGGACGAATCGCTTTGTTGTTTTGGTGAAGGATGATCCGACTGCTTGATGATTAACGTATTGATTGCTTGATGAATGATATTTGACTATCTGATGAATGCAAAATTGAATGGTTTTGAGATGTGACTGGATAAAGGGCCAAGGAGTGTTCGTCCAGTTGCTTCATGTGTTTAACTTGATAATCTGATTGGTATTGAGAAGCGACTGGATAGAAGGCCAAGGAGTGCCCGTCCAGTTGCTTCGTGTATGTTTAACTTGATGATTTGATTGCTATTGAGACGTGACTGGACAGAGGGTCAAGGAGTGTCCGTCCAGTTGCTTCGTGTGTGTTTAACTTGATGATCTAAATAGTTTTGAGAAGTGGTTGGATAGAGGGTCAAGGAGTGCACGTCCAATTGCTTTGTGTGTGTTTAACTCGATGGTCTAACTTGGTATTGAGAAGTGATTGGATAGAGGGTCGAGGAGTGTCCGTCCAGTTGCTTCGTGCGTGTTGATCTGAATAGTATTGGAGGTGTGACTGGATAGAGGGCCAAGGAGTGTCCGTCTAGTTGCTTCATGTGTGATGATGCATTTAAATCGGATGTATTGAATGATATTGAAGGGCAGTTGGATAGAGGGTCAAGGAGTGCCCGTCCAGTCGCTTCACGTATGATGATATGATTTAATGTGTTGAATGGTATTTGGAGGAGTGACAGGATAGCGGTGTCGGGCGTGGCAGTCCCACACCCAGACGTAAAGTAATTTTAGTGTCGGACCTCACGGTCGCATCACGCAGGAGTTTTAGAAGTGTTTCAGCTAAGACCAACTCCGACCGTGCGCGCTAGCTATACCCCTCGCGACTCCCTGCGACAGGACAGAGATCCCACGAGGTACAACTCACATCCACCTGCGGGAGCTGCCACCATCCCTTAGGTGGGCGTATCCCTGCTGAGCTACTAACTCACATGCGAAGGTTTTTACTTGCAATCGCAGAGGTAAGTCAGCCGAGGGCGTTGCTCGATTGCCGTAGCATAGGCATACGCGCGGTTGAACGCCTAAGACTGACCCGTATACGCGTCGGGCATCAGGGCGCTGATCTCCCGGACCGACTTACAAATCAGGTCGACTCGACTGACGAACGTTCGCGCATACTACGTTTTGCCTATAAACAGTTCTAATAGGTATGACTCATAACCTAACTCCTTTTTCCAAAGCAGACTCCCCTCAATGTTTGAATTATCAGGGGTTGCGTATAAAACATATACCCATCCTACCTAGTGATTAAGTCCATTCGACATATCTCTCTATGAGAATCCTTTGTCATATCACACGTACATATGAGAATGAGATAAGACTTGAGTAATTAAGCGAGGAGATGTTACATACACACAACACATTCACAAGAATAGTCTGAATTCATCAAGGAAAACAAAGGTCATTGACCTTTCAAATATGTATAGATGAAATGAACACTCCTAATCTGTTCAACATCAGGGAAAGGCGTCAGGCTGGGTACTCAAACCAAATGTATAAAATTGCGCACTGATCGGACATCTGGATCAAGGCCTAGGATAGCGTAAGCTTCTCAATGGGTTGTAGTGAATAGAGCGGCTGGTCGTTTTATTGACCTGCAAACAAATCCAAATGCATTACACAATTCTAACAGAGTCAACCATTTATTCACTCTTACCCACATTACACTTACACTTCCAACCTTTCAGTAAGACATTCGCCCTTTCTACTTAGTCATTCATCCAAAATCTGACTTCAGTCATTTCAAGGACCCTTTTTGACCAAGCACAGACCCTTCAGACAATGACCCGAAATCAGAAATGCCTTTCAGTGCAGAGGTCGATGCAAAGTGTGGGTGTAGAGGGTGAGTGAGGGTTGAGTTGGCGAACCAACCTGTTACCATAAGGCAACAGCATGTAGTCTTGTATAGACTCATAATGAGTCTTCTT
The DNA here is from genome assembly GCA_003427395.1 of Chara braunii. Classification (NCBI taxonomy): domain Eukaryota; kingdom Viridiplantae; phylum Streptophyta; class Charophyceae; order Charales; family Characeae; genus Chara; species Chara braunii. Next base: position 668,867 of record BFEA01000239.1, read on the forward strand.
GATCAAGATGACCTGCAATCACACACAAGTCAAAATTGTTTCAACACCTCTTTGCCATCGACATGACCCTATCTGAAGTTCAATATAGCGAACTTCATTCTAGTCGAGAATAATACTACATCGATATAACTCCCTCTAGGCAGCCTCTCTAACTTCTCATCAGATCAATTTCTAGAGATAGTCGTCTAAAAGAAGGAAAGTATAGGGCTAACATCACTAATATTTTCTGCCTTATCATACGATTCCCCACTTAAGACATGCACAGGCAAAACATCATCAACTCATCTGGAATAGAATCATAAGATTGTCATCAATCAAGAGGTTAAGGTAGCAGAACGGGTCACACGGGGTCACATTCCTTCTACCTCCACCTTTGTAGAATCAGGAAGTGGTCTGTTAGTAATGGATCGATCTCTTTTCAGGGCTTTCACCGTTCCCTGTCTATCGAGGAGATTAGTATCAGTATGGTAGACCACTCGGGATCTACTCATCCTCACCGGGCGTCTGCTTGTGATAGGGCGGACCTCATGGGCCTCGCTTCTCTTATCACTATTTGATGTTGAAGCACGGCTGGCTAGTAATAAGGCAGGCTTCTCGGAGCCTTGCTACTCTTATCACTGTCCGTGTCATTATTGTGATAAGGCAGGCTTCTCGGAGCCTTGGTACTCTTATCACATTGTTAGTGACATCATTGCGAGAAGGCAGGTTGCTCGGAGCCTTGCTACTCTTATCACATTGTTAGTGATATCATTGCGATAAGGCAGGCTGTTCGGAGCCTTGCTACTCTTATCACATTGTTAGTGACATCATTGCGATAAGGCAGGCTTCTCGGAGCCTTGCTACTCTTATCACTGTTCGTGTTATTAGCGTGATAAGGCAGGCTTCTCGGAGCCTTGCTACTCTTATCGCATCGTGTTATTAGTGTGATAAGGCAGACTTCTCGGAGCCTTGGTACTCTTATCACATCGTGTTATTAGTGTGATAAGGCAGGCTTCTCG
>BFEA01000239.1:670394-690401 GCA_003427395.1 Chara braunii
TTTCACGGAACCTTGCTCCTCCTATCACAACTTCCAGCGGAGTAAGGTCGGTTGGTAATAAGGCAGACTTCACGGAGTCTTGCTTCTCTTATTACCACCTTCCTTACTTGAGCAGACTTAGGTAATAAGGCAGGTCTCTCGGGACCTTGCTCCTCTTATCACCCTCGTAAGTTTACTACTTTAGAAGAACCTCTGTGTTTGAGTGTCACTATGACTGCGTCACAGCGTTTGCGTGTCACAACATGTATTTGTGTTTGTCACAGCATTTGTATTCGTTTGTCACAGTATCTGTGTATATCTGTTTTATTTTTCACTGTGCCCTTGTATGTGTCACAGTGTCTGTGTGTGTTTGTCACAATGTGACTGTGTGTTTCTACTGTGCACTGCGTGTCACCGTGCACTATGTGTCTGTGCATTGTGCCACTGTGTGACTATCACTGTGAATGTGTGTTGCAGCATCTGTGTATGTGTGACTGTGTGTTTTTACTGTGTATGTGCGTGTGTCACAGTGTGACTATGTCTGTGTGTTACCATATGTTGTGTGTCACTTGTGTATGCGTTACCGTATATGTCACAGTCTGTGTCACTGTGTTTCTGTGTTTGTGTGACTGTGTATCTGTAGATCTATGTGGTTTCACTCTGTCTGTGTACGCCACTGTGTCTGTGTTTCACTGTGCACTGTGTGTCATTGTGCACTGTGTTTCACTGTGGACTGCGTGTGTTTCACAATTTCACTATGTCTGTGTATGTGTGTTTGAACTGTGTATTTCAAGGTCTGTATCTTGCTATGTATGCCACAGTCTGTGTCACACTGTGTATGTCACAACCTGTGTCTCACCGTGTATGCCACAGTCTGCGTCACACTGTGTATCTGTGTATTTCAATGTGCATGTGTGTCACAGTATCTGCGTGTGTATCACAGTCTCTGTCCATGTCACAACATCTGCCTTTGTATGTCACTATATCTGTCTGCGTCACGGCATCTGGTTGTGTGTATTGTTGTGCACAGTGTATCTATGCCACCGTGCATCTGTGTGACTGTGTATCTGTGAATGTCCGTTGTATGTGTGTGTGTCACTGTGACTGTGAATGACTGTATACGTGACTGTGCACTGTGTATGACCGTGCACTGTGTCTGTGCACTGTGTATATGACTGCGTCACTGTGCACGTGTGTGTGACTGCGCATTGTCTGTGCACTGTGTTTGTGCACTGTGTATATGACTGCGTCACTGTGCACGTGTGTGTGACTGTCACAGTATCTGTGTGTGTGTGACAGTGTATGTCACCTTGACTATGTATGTATGTTGTGTGTGAGTGTGACAGTGACACTGTGACTGTGTATGCCACTTTGTCTGCGTTTATGTCACTTTGTCTGTGTGTATGTCACTTTTGTCTGTGTCACTGCGACTGTGTGCTTCACTGTTCACGTGCGTCTGTCACAGTGTGACTGTGTACATGACTGTGTATTGTGTGTCTGTTCCACTGTTTGTCTGTTTGTCTGCCCCTTTATCGAAACGCAGCGGAGCAGTATGCACAGCATGCCAAGACCACAGCAAAGGGACACGACAGGCACAAGCTCGCATTCCAACAGTCGGTCGATGACGGGCCATCCCCACGACGCTGTCGGCGGATGCATCAGGCGTCCAACAAGTCTCCACCCTTGCATACGGTAATTAGTGGATGCAGGTATGACTAAATCGACTAGTAAACAATAATTGAATTAACAACAACAACAACAACAACAACAACAACAACAACAACAACAACAATAATAATAATAATAATAATAATAATAATAATAATAATAACAATAATAATTGCAATAGCGCAAGGGAAATGAGCAATAGCGAGATGACAATATCCAAAATGCACAATCACATTGAAGGCCAGATAGTATCACAGTGTCCAGAAAGCAGAAATGCACCAATATAACACCAATGAAGAGTCGTAACACTGAAGACCAATATCAATGAGAGTTTGTCCTCGCCACCCCCATCATGAGTGTCCAGGCCCTATCTCCCTACTTGGCGCTCGACGCCCATCCTACGATCACGCAGCTACTACCAGTCTACGAATTGACAGTGCAACTGCTGACATCAGCAGCAGAACCGAAGTAATGGATGACGTCGACCCACGCAGACCTTTGCCAACACCAGGTATGTGCCCTCACAACATCATCATCTTTCTTTCTCTCCTTTCCCTCTTCCTCTCTCTCACTGTATATGTATGTCTGTTTGTCTATCTGCCTTTGTCTGTTCGTCTGTGTGTGTGTGTCACTGTGTATCAGTGCCACTTGTGTGTCTGTGCGAATGTATCTGTGTGTGTGTGCGGGACATCCAGCGGGATCCAGAGTGACGTGCGTGTGAACAGAGAGTTGTGTGGGCGCTGCGTCGCCATAGCCAATGAAGTGAACTTGTATCTGAACTGTGTTCTCGGCTACCATATCTCTGAATTTGAGTGGCGATTGTCGCCAGTTTGCCACACAACTGTTTCGCATACATGTGAAGTGTGAAAGATATCAAGTCTGATCATACTTAGTAATAATAATAATAATAATAATAATAATAACAATAATAATAATAGTAATAATAGTAATAATAATAATAATAATAATAATATGCAAGGAGTACAAGTGTGAACGATATACAGAAACCCAGATTGCGAAATCACACAGATGTCCAAGTAATCATGTCCAACCAGAGTGTACGAATGCACCGGGAAACCATCCGTATAGAGCAATGCAATGAAGTAATGAGCAACTGTTCAAGCCCTCAGGCCACACCAACACAACATCCAAAGTCGTTCCTCTCTATCTGGTGCTCAACGCTTAGCCTACTCTACTACACTATCCTACCTACCTCTGTGCTCACTTCGACTCTCGAAGACCAATGTACATGACTGTCAACACCATAGCCGACCTCTCTTCATGTACAAGGTACGCATCTCGTCACCCTCAATCAGACCTTGAGAACCCACACTCGCCTCCTTTCCTCGCTCCTATCTCCTCCCTCTTTGTCCCCCTCTCTCACTCAGTCTCTTGGCAGTAATCAGGCGGTTTGGGGAGGCCGCACGGCTGAGAGGCATGTCTGACGTCTTTCGGATCATTGAGCGTGATGGCGTGGGTAGTGTCCAAGGTCAAATAGCAAGTGGGTAGGTCTTTCTCTCTCTCCTTCGCAAATTTCATCCTTTTAAGAAAGTCTGATCGGCCATTGGGCTTTCCTCTCTCTCTTCTGGATTACACAGAAGGCACAACTTTGGTTGTGACCTCTCCATTCATCATCATTCCATCTGGGCAAAACACATCATGTCATCTCTTTCTCAAAAATCTGAGAGTACTTTCTCCCATTGTACTTTGGGCTCCACTTGTCATTGGGACCGGGATGCGCAAGTACAGTGGAAGAAAGCGCAAATCAGCTCACTTCACAACATTCATTTCATCACACCATCATCCATACAGGCAAGTCCACAAACTGAGAGTGAGTGTGACACCATACCCACAAAAAAAACAAGGTTCGAGACTCACATAAGTACACAGGATATGGGGCCCTGCAATAAGCAAAGGCTCATGTCCTTATCAAAAAAATCAAAGTATCGTACAAAGAGTTCAGGTATCTGACCAGGAATCACAGTATCCAACAAAGAGACAAGGTATCCAAGAGTTAAGGTATCAGAACTCGACAATCACTCCCTACTCAGGAGTGTCACTCGGTTCTAGATGATAAGAGAACCATAGCTTTACACAAAGGTATTAACACTCCACGCCACACTAGCGAAAAAAGAAAAAATATAGTCAAAATTATACACAGTGTTGTCTTATGTACAGAACAGTCTATAACGCGAAAGTAGACATCTCACTACTGGCTCAACTCGCTGATGTACATGGGTCTGATCCGATCGTCCATGTGTCCTCCTATATACAAGCAACCATCAGTCAGAGAGTCAGAGATGTCTTGCGTATACTAGACTCGGACCTTTCCGGACCTTATTAAAAGAATCCTACTCCTGATCACTCATGACCTCCTGAAGCTGCCTATACAACTGCGCCCTCGCCCCATTACGAGTCTTAGGAACCAGGACTCCATTTCTATCTCTCCATAATAAAGATTGTCACCTGAACATGTGTCACGAGCAGATACGCATGGGAAGCAGCCCAAAGGCTAGGCCGGTCCCTGAGGTATGCCCAGAATAACGGGTAGTAGATGTAGCAGAAAATGTCAGAGAGACAGAAAATTAAAATGACCGCGTCCCAAGCACAACCCAAAAATAAAATAAAATAAAATAAAATAAAATAAAATAAAATAAAATAAAATAAAAATAAATAAACGTCCAGTACCCAGCAATTGGTTCGCAGCGAACGAGCTTTGGGCATATCCGTGACCGGCATCGTAATATGTTATCATATTATTATCAATGAATGTTCACCACCCCTGGCGCAAGGGCCAGTGACAAGCTTGCACAACTCTCTTTCTCTCTCTCCTCTCTCCTGCACATCGCTACCTCCCTTCGTGCTCCCACCCCCTCCTTCCGCGCGGTTGTGTTCTTCCTTCTTCCACCAACCAGTTCTCTCGCTTGTCGCCTATCATTCCTGACACCTCTCGCTTCTCATCGACCCCCAGTGACTACTCCCCGTTATATTGTAGTCCGGGTTATGCGTGCTTGATCACGGTCACATCTAAGTGCAGTAAAAATGATAAGGATAATAATACAAGAAAACTTAAAAGTAGAAATGGAAATCCAATGAAATGGTCATTAATAATAATAATAAGATCGTCAATGAAAAACAAAAAAAGCTAATAATAATAACAGTGGTAACAAAATAATAATAATAGAATAATAATAACAAAAAAAATGATGTATACATGCTACCTTTCCAGTTCGATACAAATGTAATAGAGCCTATAACGATGATCACTGGACTAGGTAAGGCATTCCCTCACTTTCCCTCCCCTACTCTTCATTCTCCTCCTCTGTTCTTTCCCTTTTCTCCCATGCTACCACCACGCAGTCATCTCCTCCTTTTCGCACCCACCCCTGCTCATGCTCTGATCTCCCACCTTGACTCACGCTCGCCTTTCCTCCTCGGTGCGGCCATCTTCTCCCTCTCTCTCTCTCTCGCACACGCACATGTACACTCGTGTATATGCATACACGCCCACCCACCCACACACTCAGACACACCCACACGAGCAACCAAACAACTGAGCGTGGCAGTATATACTTCCATGCTCTAGCCTTAGATTCATTCGATCTTTAGCGTGAGGTCTCCGCAACTCATACCCACATACACACACACACACATACACACACAAGCAATCAAGAGTGGCAATGTATTTTTCCATGTTATTGCGGTAGATTCACTCGATTTTGCTCGTACTACCGATGGAAGTAGCATGCACTCAGCCACACGATTATCACACATTTGTACACACTCGTATATTTACACACACACACACACACACACACACACACACACACACACATACACACACACACGCAGTAGTGCACATTTGTGTGTTCTAGCGGTAGATTCTTTCGATTTTGCTCATACTATCGTTGAAAGTACCATGAGATTAGCCGGGAGATAGAGACTTACCTCACATGTTGGGCCGATGTCGTGACGCCGTCGGCATTATACCCCTGCAACCAGGGGAACCAATCAAGGCACGTCGCAAAGAGTATCTCGTAACTGAGATACACGGTCCCAAAATCCGCGCCTGGCTCGTCGCCATTATCGGCCGCCAAAGGAGAAGGTAAGTCGCTTTTATCCCTTCTCCCTTCTTCTCTCCTTTCTCTCCATCTTCTTCTTCTTCTCCTCCTCTTTCTTTCGCCTTCTTCGTTCTTTCTTCTCCTTCTTCTTCTTCTTCCCATACCACTGCTTCTCCTTGCGCGGCCATCTTCTTCCTCTCCGCGCACCTCCTCCTCCTGCGTTCCCCCCCTTCTCTTCTTCTTCTTCTTCTTCTTCTTCTTCTTCTTCTTCTATCACTACTTCTCCGCGCGCGGCCACCTTCTTCCTCTCCGCGCACCTCCTCCTCTTGCGTTCCCCCCCTTCTTCTTCTTCTTCTTCTTCTTCTTCTTCTTCTTCTTCTTCTTCTTCTTCTTCTTCGCGCATCTTCTTTCGTCTGCGCGACTACCTTCTTCGTGTTTGTGTGCGCTATCTCCCCGTGCCCGATTGCTTTTCCTTCCGCTTTCCCCATATTCCCTTCTCGATCTCTTCCACGCCGTGTCTTCCGTACCTTCGTGATGCCGCGCCGTAGTCTTTAGCGGCTGGTCCGTTCGTGATCTCGGCCAGACGAACGACTTGGCCGAATCTGCCACAGTTTCGGAGGTAGATTCACTAAAGTGAATCTATGAAGAAATAACCACGGGCCAGAAATAAAATAAATAATAACAACTATGAAAAATGAAAGAAAAACGATGCTAAAAAAAAAATAAAAAATAAAAAAAATTGACTTCTAACTACCCCGTCGTGCCAACTGTCACAATGGGGTCTAACTGTAACTTACTCCAATTTCAAGGTCACGGGTTCAAGTCCCGGTCACTCGAAACTGGGCAAAACAAAAGCAGAACTCCCTTTCAAAAGGGGCTAGCTCAGGGTCAAGCATATTCGATCCGTGAGTCCGTTACTTAACAGCCTGTACCAAAACCTACTGAGCTAGCTTCTACTTCGGGTAAGAGTGGGGCAGCTCAGACATATGTAAGGTAGTGAGGCTCAGTCCGCCCAACGACCCGCGCCTGTTTCCGAGTCTGTGTATGCGCACTTGCTGTTCTGCGTGCCTGTCTGAGAGCCTTGTGTGTGACCCGCGAGGGCACTTGGTAGATCGGAAGGCCCGATGGGCCGTTACTTACCCGTGGTCGTGACATTGAGGGTTACAGCGGGGAAAACACTCAAGTGGCGGGGAAGGTCCGTGACACTTTAAGAGTAGCGGAAAACACTCAAGTAGCAGGTAGGCCGGTACCACACCAAGTAGAGGTAGATGTGCCGAGTACCTGACTCGGAGGCCGAGTAAGGAAGACAAAAGCTGACATTTTTAAACACCTGGTACCGCTAGGTAGAGAGGTACCAGGCCAAGTCTCAGTGTGTGTCGTAGACCTACTCGACACAACATTAACCCAATCAACCCCTCGATCTTTTCGGTCGGAGGGTACTACTACTAATCCTAACCATCACAGCGCGCGTCATAACAACGCGCGAGCATATTCTTGAAATTTTCTCACCGATTCGCCCCGGCCTCAATGACTAAGGAAATCGTTTCAAGTGTCACGCCAAAGCGTGCACACCCTTTTCATCCCAGACTGGCTCCGTCATGGTAGCCGACGCCGTCACCGTGTCAAATGCAAAAGCATGGCCAAATACCCTTGTAAGGGTATTTGGTCCGACAGCGGGCCAAGGAGTGTCCGTCCATGTTGCTTAATGTGTGATGATGCCATTAGATCAGATGTATTGAATGATATTGAAGGGTCGTTGGATCGAGGGTCCGAGTGTCCGTTCAAATGTGACATTGGCTTAGGACTAACTGCTTGCCTTTTCCTTAATATATCATTTTAATCGATAGATCGTTTCCACAACGACTCACAAAGAGTCTGCTCGAGGCCCCAATCTGTTAGTAGGTCTATAATGTAAACAACCCCAAAGAACAATTCCTTGCAACTTGGTCCGACAGCGTCATTCTCATTTTGGGCTTTAACCCAGACACCTCGACGATGCATAGCTCTTGTACGTTTCGTTCAAATATCCTCTAGGTTTTTTTCTTATGTTGACCTAATTAGGATTCTTGGAAAGCCAAGAGCCTGTTGCGTTTGACATTCTTGAAAGAGGCCGAGAGCCTATGTTTGATTTTGATAAATGATTGGAAGGTCGGAAGCCTATGCTTGTCTCTGTGAGTTTTCTGCTTCTGTACGTAAAATGTAAAAACATCTCCATGCCTTAACTTCAACCTTAAGCCTATTTGTAACGTATACATTTGATTAAGAAAGACTCACTTATATGAAGCATTGTGCTAGTCCACAACCCATTGAAGGGGTACTGTTGAATATCACATAGCACCTCGCCTCATTATCACTCACCTACCACCATTATATTTGTCATTCACCTATGAATATGATTCATCATATTATGGGTCTGTTTAGTATAAGCGCCACAATTCGACATTTAAGTCAGTTCGGGAAAACAATCTCCGAAATTTACACGGGTCAGTCTTGGGCGTTCTACTGCGCGCATACCTATGCTACTGCGATCGAGAAAATGCCCTCGGCTGACCTACCTCTGCGATTGCAAGTAAATGCCTTTGTATGTGGGTCAATAGCTCAGCAGGGATATGCCAACTTAAGGGTGGTGACAACACCTCAGGTAAAGGTAAGTTGTACATCACAGAGTCTTGACCTATCGCAAGGCCCCATGAGCAGTATGGCTGGTGCACACGGTTGGAGTGGTACCTACATTCAACCGCAGAAACACTCCTGCGTGACACGACCGTGAAGGTCTGACGCTCGTGACAACGTGCAGGCCACGCATTGTCACACTTTTTTCTAGTCGGGCCCCTTCAGGCGACCAGAAAAAGCCAACAGGCTGTCACGCAGGGTTTTTACGTCGTTTGCAATAAATAAATAAATTAAATAAAGCAAATCCCTTCCTTTTGTGTGCATCCGGCTTCGAGCGAGACCCTTCAATCACGATCTTTGCTGGTCCCCAGTCTTAGAAATCTTTTATTTTGATTCGGAATAGCAAAAATCATACAAAATATAAGATTCCGATGTGTCATTTGTGTATCAATTTTATCAATTTACTATTTTTGAGAACTGTGACAGGATCATTAGAAAACACAATCATCAAGCAGAGTCAATGCAAATGAAGCAGGACCGACTGACTCGACAAAGACAACGGTAAATGGGGGAAGAATCAAAACTAATAATAATCTCAGAAAGTACACGTAAGAGGAGCATGGCTAGCACTCGTCAAGAGTCCTCACTCACCCTCTGGGTCATACACGCAATCTCCCTTTTTGCAGCACGTTTCCTGTGCCTTGAGCCATGATCCCGTACTCCCGGAGATTGTGGCCTCTGGATATAGAGCCCCCTAAAGCCTGCAAGTTTCAAGCTCTTCCATCCAAGAGTCATAACACGAAAGTCGACCATAGCACAAAATTCCTCCCACAGCGTAGGGATACATGGCTGGGAGAAAATCCCGCGCCTGAGATGTCGAAACTCGGATGGCTTGATCACTCTGCCTCATAGTCAATCTCGGTTGGCGAAATGTACCTCTTAGCCAAATCTACCAAGTCTCCCCAGCAAGAATCATCTGTGAGAGTGAAAGGTACTAGAGGCTTGGTGTAGTCTGTGTAGACCTTGGGTCCGAAGCTATGGATTGGCTTCGTCCCACTCTCATCGAACTCTCTTTCTTTCTCTTCAAGGTACACTGCTTCTGAGATCCAAACTGAGTCAAAAAGATCATGAGTTTCCTTGCCCTTCTTCAAATAGATCCTTATGTCGTGAATGTTAACTTCTTCAAACTCGGTGTGAACCACAAAGACCAATAGATCTCTTTGCTGGAAGCCAGTTGCACTGACATACCGGTACTGGAAGGCAACTTTAGAGAAGAGGTGGGCATTTTTGTTTTTCTCTCATCCGTGACCCAACCTGCCCAATTTTGTTTTTGTGCCACCCGCCGGACCCAAGAATTTTAATTTCCACCTCAAGACGACCCCGCCCACCCAAAATGTTGTTTGAAATTTCAGCTCCACGCCCGACCCGCCCGCCACCCGAAAAAGGTCCTCACCCGGACCCACCCGCACCTGTGAGAACATCATTCCCCGCTTGCACCCAAGACCTATTTTTTTGCCATCCGCACTCGCTTGTGCAGATGCAGCCCTACCCACGATGACTCCACCGATGTCGCCACCTCTCTACCTTGCATTGCTTGCTAGTGTCACTCCGTAATGGTGTCCCGCAGCGGTAAGGCAAGGTAAGTTGGGGGCGGTCTTTCGAAATCACCAAGTTCGCTAACCAGGGGCGAAGTTCAAAGAGGACGGATCGAGTCGCCTACTGTGGCTAGAAACGCTCCCTCCTTTAGAGAAAAACTGGGCGAGGGGTTGAACTGCTGGAGTACGCTCTTTGTTTTCTTTTCTTGGCCCCGATGTAACAAGCGACCCTGCGTGACTGTACCCAGACCCACTTTTTTTGTCTCTCTCAACCTCGATCATGTGCACTGCACAAATGGACCCAAGGCCTTGTTCGTTTTTATTTTTTGGTTGGTGGGGGGGGGAGGAGGGGGCTGAAAGGCGCCAAGGGCCTCAGGGGGAGGTCTTGGGTGGATTTTTTTGGGTGGTCCTGAGTCTATGGGTCGGGTAACCCAGGCCAACGCTTTGCCCACCTGCCACTCACCCGACGGGTGACCCAGAGCAAATATTGACCCGCCCATGACCCAGAAATGCCCACTAGGTACACACGCCCGTCACCCACCCAAGGAGGCATAGGTAGACCCAAGCCCAACCCAATCACCTTGTGGGTCGGGTGGGGCAGGTGGGTGCGGCTGTGGGCACCCGGTGCCCACCTCTGCTTTAGAGGCAATCCTGTTGAGACCGGTCAGAATAGTCTCCTGGACTGAGAACGGCTGGATTGCACTCATGTGTTGATGTGGTTGCCGAAACAGGCTTTGTCTTCTGACGGGGACACAGTCTGATTCGTATTGATCTTAGTGTTAAGTGACAGTGACTGAATGTCGGTTGATCTTGGCTGAAACTTCAAGGTAACTCATATGATTAAGTGTTGTTGAAGTAAAAGTCTCTGAATGCTGATTACTTGATCACAAATTGAGAAAACTGTAGGCTTCCGAGTGACATTTTACTAATCGAGTTGCTGGTGATAAAATTTTGGGTGTTTTTGCACTCATTTGAGCCCTGCTCTGGCCTACTCCACCGTCTTTAGAAATGAGCCAGTGCTGTGCAGCTTACCGTCGTGTCCATAAAAATAGAACACATACTTTATGTATTTTTCCTCCTTTACCATCGTAACTGCCTGTTCCCTCTGATTCTGGCTATGGTAATACATGTCTCGACATGCCTCTTCTTCCCATCCATCTCTCTTGTCTCTGTTGGATTTGTCTTTCATCATCAGGACCTCTTCATCCTTCATGTTTCCACCACGCTCCAGGTCCCAGACAATTAATATGTCGGACAACAGGCAGCTCTCAGAGAGGAAAGCCGCTCTCAGGCTCAAAGTTACTGAGGCTAATTAGGATGACGTGCGCCGCCTTTGATCGAATGTTGATGCTAGACATGTGGGCGTTAGCCGACTCGAGGCAGTTTGTGCCTCTGATCAGGGATGGCTGAATCATACTCATACGGATGACAGTTTGCTGCAAGCTTTTATGATATCCCTTGTTTGTCCGATTGGCTGAGTAAAGAGACCTGTCTTTTCTTTCATACTGTTAACAACTCACATCCTTAACCACATCTCAAGTAACACGATGTCGCTTGCCTCGGTCGTGTTCGCCTGATCCCTATCGTTGTGTGCTAGATCACTCTCTCAAAACATTCCTTCTCTTCGCTCTCTCCTGTTCTTAACCATATTTCGACCCCTTTCTTTATTAATCAACTAAAATGAAGTGGTCGGAGAAGAGATACCCGGTGAACAGATGGTCATAGACGCCCTTCTCGAGGAAAATCAGTACGGGCCCAAACGAGGGTCCACCAACCATCGATAGTGATACCTGAGCATAGACTGACTAGCCTTACGTCGATGCGGGTAACGCAGGGATTTGCGGATGCTTGCCACTGGTCAGAGCATTGATATCCAGTTTACAAAGAAGTCGAAGAAAACGCGTCATTGCACCTCAAACTCACTGTCAGTGGGCACTCTTCCTAGCCCTTAGAACGGTCTCGACTAAATGTAATGTGCAGTGCAATCTTCCATCAGACCCGTAGATGTCGAATAAGTATTCAATGAGCTCATGGTGACCCCTCACCATTTCCATTGCCTGGTCTCTGTGCCCCCCCCTTTATGGGTCCGAATACCCTCACTTCGTCCACTCTCTCAGTCCACATGTTGCTACTAGGGTACTTTTACTCGCTATCTCACTTCCCACATAACCCTCAGACTCACTCGGCTGAGGCAAGGGAAGATTTGCCCCATGATTGCCACCTCTCGAAGTGAGTCCAGGAGTTTCCGCCTCGTTCAGTTTCCTTTGGGCGCTTTCATGAAGGATCCTCTATTGGGTGTTCTTATTGCAAGCAGCTAGTTGTTGGGATTTTTAGTCAGTAATCAAAACCACACTCGCAAAGCAAAATTCACAGCACTGCCAGGACTGTATTTTTCAAGAGCCCAAGTCAGCAAGAGGTCCATTGAGCGCGATCTGTTGGCAGTCCGTGTAGTGGTTTAGTCACGCTGCTATTGTTGGCAGCTCGAATACGGCCTCCAGACAGATCAAGATTTTTCCCCAATTCCCACAGTTTGGGAACTTCCATTCCAGAACTTTGTTTTTCCTTTTTTTTGAATTTAGAGTCTTGACACTGATCTCGAGCCTCCCTTTCGTGGAAAGGCTTTAAGACTGAATTCAGTTTCGTTTGTTTGGGTTCAGTTTCTCCAGTGTTTCGTTTGCTAGTGTGTATTCACAAGAGTCCCACAGAGACCCCGTTCTCGTGTGCCAACGTTTGTAACTGGTTAGCCGGTACCTTAACCCATTTCCCCGTCGCTGTTTTCCCTGCTGAGCACTTGTTACAAGAGGTTATTGCTTGTGCCCGCCTTTACTTGCTTCCCAGGGTACGAATGCCATCCACCCCCTTTTCTACATTGATTAGAGACGCTGTCGAGCGCATCGGTCCCGCACGGGGACCCTCCCGGCCGCGTCACGCAGGATTATGCAGGACTTGTCGCGGAGAGCGTTTGCCGCTCCGGCCGAGTGCGCCAGCCGTACCTCTCGCGAGCCCCTACGACAGGACAGGATCACGCGAGGCACCGCTTACCTCCACCTGCGGGAGCTGTCACCATCCCTTAGGTGGGCGTATCCCTGTCGAGCTACTTAACCACATGCGAAAGCTTTTCGTATGCCATTGCAGAGGTGGCCTAGCCGAGGGTCTTTCTCGTTCGCTGTAGCAAACGGGTTTACGCGTGGTCGAACGCCCGAAAATCAAACCCGCACGCGAATCGACGTACTGAGGGCTGAGATCCCAAACGCGACTCGGTGTCGGTCGACTAGGACGCGTCACACACACCACGCATTACACCACAACACTCACATCTACCCATACATAACACATGGAAAAACACAAAACAAACACAACATCACAACACTCCTAGTCCCTTCAGTAGCTGACCCATAACGTTATGCCGCGAGAATCAAATAGGTATCGCGTGCTGGTTTTTCGTATACGAGTCGTGCGCGCGCATGGCCTCCTTATATCTACCAACCATGCGGGCATTCGCAAGCACTCGCGCTGATGGGGTACTACGTGGTACTCGTAACCGCGCGGCCCTTGACAATCTCGAGCGTCATGCTTGACACTCGAGTGTCGGCTGACAAGCGCATTGAGGGGTTACCTTCTCAGCGCTAGACAACGGCCATGCGCGGTTGACGACTACACCCTCTTCTGCACCCTGTGCCGAGGGGTTGAGTAGACAGCTTCAGGGCTGTCGTGGTAGCCAACCTCAAGGGGTTTGACTTTGACGGCTACCACGGACTACAACGTCCAACCATGAAAACTTAAAGGAGGAAACAGCTGCAGATAGTCTGATAGCCGTTCCAAATGGAAGGGGTAGGCCAACGAGAAAGATGCGTGTGAATGATGCCCAAACTCAGACCCATAGGCAACCCGATGTTTGAGACGTTGGAGGCTCGTACGTGGGTCCCCATAGGCCGACTAGGGCTTATTCCCTCGCCCCCGCGTCGTTTCCCTCTGCCGAGACTCGGGTCTACTAGCCATAACGCGCTTTTGCTCTTTCCGCTCGACCCGTAACTTTTGAGCGCGGAAATTGGCAGGCGCTGCGTGCGTGGGTTAATATAAAACCATGCGAACGTAGGACCTGCGCATACTGACTAACAATGCGGACTTGAGCAAGCAGTCGTGATGTCGGCGCACTGTGTGATGCCCATACACGAGTGGCCTCTTTTGAGCCATGGGGTCGTTGTCGATGCTCAGGCGTTGGCTAAAGCGCACGCCAAGGGGGGTAAACCTTTAGCGAGCGCAAAACCGGCTTGAGGGCCTTACCATCTTCTGCACCCTGAGGTGCCCCAAAGGGTGTGGGGTAAGATGGCCCCTAGGGCTGGAAGGGATTCGGAGCAGTGGTGAGTTGTCCGCCGCATCAACAGCAACACGCTAATCCTTCCGCCGGAACTTTATCGTTCCACCAAGATAATTTAAAACAAGGAAAAATGACAAAAAAAGTACTTGACGTTGGTAGGGGTAAATACGAGTGCCCGTCGGAACGAGTTGCTGGGGACAGCCCCTCCTCCTTGCGGCGCTTTTGTTTCCCCGGGACGGCAAGTAAATCCACGTCCTGGACAAGGACCTTGCACTCCAGGCCTGGGACTAACGTCCGACCAGATAAAATCTTTGAGTAGGGAAAAACGTAAGCGTGCGGTCGCATAGCCCTATAAGGGTCACCCGAGCGTACGCTTGCTCTGACTATCATTATTAGGATGGGAAAAAACAATCTCACTCAACAAGAAGTTGTGGGGTAGTTCACTCTCACGACAGTTGTGTGGTTTGCCCATTCGAATCCAAGCATAATCACTCAACAAGACTCAATCGAGATTCTCTCATACATACCAGCAATCATACGCACAACATTCAAATCACATCACACACATTAAAGGGGTCAACTTTCCGACCTCCTGCAGCTCACACCCTGCCTTATGCACACAAGCCTAACCATTTCCGCACCAATCCTCAACAAAGGTACTCAGTCTTTCATAAATGGTCATTTTTAAGAAACTGGGTGAAAACCCAAAGAAACATACAAATCCTGGCAAGGGCCAAGGCCTTAGGTTGAGAGGCAAGAGAGATAGGAAAGTTGAGTCGCAAACCGACGAATCGGCAACCGACCTGTTATCAGTGATAACAGAAGAGCGACCCCTTTGATGGATCAGGTTGAACAATTCAAGCCTTCAATCGAAATACGGAAACCTGCATTACAGTACAGGCCAAAGAAAAGTACTACTTATGTTTATGCTGGGGGGAAAATACTCTCCAAGTCATAGCCTAGCTTCTGTACTAGTACCAAGCCACTGAACACCTCCTCTAGCCATAATAGATCTGCTAAGTAATTCCTGGCTGAAAAATATTCCAACTTCTCAAAAATTCTGTGAAATTTCGGCAGCGCTTCCCGTAGGAAAAGTGCCTTTTCAGAAGTTCTATGAGTCCAAAAACGACTAACTCTTTCATAACTGCAGAAATTTCGGGAGCGCTTCCCGTAGGGACAGGAGGCTGTAAAGATTTATACGAGGCTGAAAAACAGGAAGGCAAAGCAAGCTATACTTGGGATTATCTTCTGACACCTGCTGGATGACTTAGAATCAATGATAGCCCGCCCAACTTCTTAGATGAGATGGTGAGCTAGCCCTGATCCTAACTCCTAGCAGGGTCAGTCCTATCTTCATCTTAAGTTCTCCCTCCCATCATCCATCTCATCTACCTATGGCTCCAGCACTTGGCGAGCATCTAAAGCAACTAGCCTATCAAAACAGACGCCCCAGAGTGAGAGCTCACAAGCATGCATAAACCAACATCTCTCACAATCCCTCATAAGTTTAATCTGAATAGTTAATTTGGTCACTCAGTTTTTTTCCTTTAATAACCCCCTTGCCTATGACATAGGATCAGACAATACACGAACTTAAGGGTATGTCCAACCTGCCTAAGTAAACAAGTAAAAGCACCTACAACTGGACTGCCCTAACTTAAGGGTATGCCCAACACCACATGAACTTTAGTCGTAAAACATACGACCAGACCGCCCTAGCTTAAGGGTACGCCTGACTTCTGCTTAACTGACGACATGAAGCATAAACTAGACTGCCCTAACTTAAGGGTATGTCTAGTCATCCTTAAACAAGGTTACGTAGGGCATAGGATTAGGCTGCCCTAACTTAGGGGTATGCCTAACCTGCCTAAAACAAATACGAACGACGAATGGTCAGACCGATCTAACTTAAGGGTACGTCCAACCTACATAATATCAACGACTAGAACATATCACTAGGCCGTCCTAACTTAAGGATACGCATAGCCAGCTTAAACAGTTTTAGGTACATAAGACAATATGACCAGGTCGCCCTAACTTAAGGGTACGCCTGATCTGCCTGAACAAAGTACAAACGACGTATGACTAAGCCGCCCTAACTTAAGGGTACGCTTAGCCTCCGCAACGACAATATAAAAGAACAACCATTGGTATACTTGCACAAACTTTATATGTTTCTCTCTTATTAGGTAGATGATCAGACGTACCCAACTTAGAGAGATATCCAATCTTGCCTTGTGTTTAGAAGGGAAAATAAAAGAAGATTTGTACTAACTCTCTGCGCCTTTGTATTATTACGAGCATAGGACTGAACCGCCCTAACTTAAGGGTACGCTCAGCCTGCCCGGGTTACCTTCATTATATTCTTCACTCATCTCTCTTCTTTTTTTGTTCTATCTGACTTACTGGTTGACTTTCCCAACTTAGGGTGCCCGGTCTGCCAGATGGTATAGATTCGTACAATATATATCGAATTTTTCTACTCTGGTTGACCTTCCAATTCATAGCTTATAGCTAAGCCGCCCCAAGTTAGGGGGACGCTTAGCCTTATGCCTTTGTCCCCCTCAGAAAAAACACACACAGAACTGGGACTACGCAACTTAGAATATCCCAAGCTCTGTCCTTAGCAACGCAAAAGAAACATCAGGATTTTGAGTCCTCCCAACTAAGGGGGTCCATCCTCCTGTTTAGAAACCCTAAAAAAAAACAAGTGACTGGACCGTCCAACTTAGGATAGACCCTGCCCAAAATATCATACAGTCAGCCCGACAAACATAAATAAAACACAACACTGAGCACACATCAACTTAGAGGAGCTCAGCCTTGGGTTGACCCATTCAAACGCATGCAAACACCTTCCTCCCACCTTCCCCCAGTTCCTTTTACCTGAGTTCATTCAAATGTTTATCTGAACTCTGATATGTACTTGTTCATTTACCTTTTCACAACACCTGTCCTGACATACATAGCAAAACAAAAAGTAATATCATGTCCTAGTATAATTCAGATAACCCAAGGATAATAGTTAGGGGAAGGGATTACACGCGTCAGACGAGATTATACCTGAAGTTCCCTGCCTCCAGAACCCCGCCTGGGTTCCRGCAGAGCTCCCRCAATCGGTGGGTGGACCTCCCACAAGGTCTTGATGCGGACCTAYGGGTTGCAATCCCGCCTGCCGCCTTCCTCTCGTAGCCTTAGATCAGAYTGAGAGTAAGAAGGATAGAAGGAGACAGGTTAGACTCTCGAGATCCAAGGGTGGGACAACTCAACTCACAATGAGAGGGCCTTGAAATYTGGATGCSCCTGAGGACCCCGCAAYGATGGCCAACTGACGCAGTAGAGATGGAGCAGATCTCGGTCTGAACGCAGAACACCGGCCCCTRACAGCCCTTCRAGTYRCAGCAGCAATCCCTCCRAGCCACTCTGCSTCCCTTCCTGACCAAAACTGYYRCTRCRCRGCCTAGAAAGGYCGCGTTCGAATAGGGCACACCCCCGTGCTTTATTCGAAAGTGCGGGYAGGCAGTGACAWCTTAGTAGAAATTCATGGGTGGCGCACCCGCGTCCTGTAATCAGGCACTGCAGCAGTGCATGCGATATGCTACAGCTCCGTATGTCAAAGACTCAAAGAGACGCCCAGCGTCACACACGGTAAACCTATCAACCAATCATGACAAAAAAGACGCAGTGTGCACAATGCAGTAGCAGTCCTCCAGATTCTGGCAACAGCGGCTGAACTTTCAGAAAAACAAAACAGTCGCTTGCTGCCAAAACAAAATCGCTGCAGCCCACTGAAACAGCAGCTGCAACTGGGATGGTGCAGCACAACAGCACGGTAGCTGTCACTGTGCCAAAAGCATGTCGGGGACACAGCCGGAAGTGCAACAGCGGGCACAGCTAATAGCAGAGTAGACCGCCCAAAGACGGCAATGTAATCGTAGCTTAAATTTCTACAGTCTGCAAAGCTTAACACTAATCACACCAGTCCAAGATCGCAGCAGCACTCGACTTCGAAGCCCAACCATTTAAGCTAGATCCCTGCCGCGACAACGGTCCATCTCTACAACAATCATCAACCCACTAAAAACGTCTAACTGCAACAGCCTTCCAGACGATAGAAGTCCAACCGCACAGTCATCCCTACCCTAGTATCAATAGCGAATCAGTGGCAACCGTTGGCTGTGGCCACAGTTGGCTGCAACTTTGTCCTGTTGTGTGCATCACCCTGAACTCCCAGCTTGGTCAACAACCCATAATTGCCTAACAACTCTGATTACCMCAGACTGACTGTGGCAGCAGTGCCTCAAGTCTGGGTGTATGTGGCGACAACAACCGTCGATCAAACAGCAGCCGCAGCGGCTGGACTCATGTACGCATCAGTTTTTTAACCTGAATCCCGACAACAGTCCTAGCCTGCATAACCTGTGGCAACGCACCTTTTCATGAGCTGAACCATTGGACCCAGACACATCACAACAACTGTCTAAGGCCGTGGGAATACCTGATTTAAGCAACAACCCTCAATCCGGTGGACTATTTTCGCTAACTAGGAACGACCAGGCAGCACCACGGGCTAAGCTCAGCATTTCCCCGCCTAACCCCCCTTCTGGTCTTCTTCTCGTAAGTCTCAATCTCTCCGCTTTTTCCCTTTCCTTTCCTGTGTTTACTGCACTTCAGCGTGTTGATGCACCTAGCTCACCTCCGCGACCAGGTTCACCCCCCTTCAGAAAGAACGAGAAAGGAAAAGGGAGGTTGCGACTCTTCGAGAATGGTTACAATCCTTCAGAGCAAGGGCAATTACGAGCAGTGCCCCGAGTAACACCATGTGACCACCGACAGTACATATCCCGCTACTTAAAGATCGACGGCCAAAGCCTCCCCAACAGACAGTACGGCTGCAGCTCACAACTCCTAGACCAACGAGTGGTTTGTCAAACATGAACAGGGCAACTCAACGGCAGTGCTATGACGGGCACCATGCTGAGCAGCCAAGATCACTGGGGGAGAAAGAAAAAAAATGGTCCTGACGACACGGTGATCATGACGATGAGCAGCGCTTGCATAGATACCCTCGCTACGACGAACCCCCGCAGGCTTTGAGGAAGGTGGGCACTACAACCCAAGGCAGTGGCGGCCTATGTATCCCCCGAGGCCGCGGTCACCGCGGGCACGACTGCGGCCCATGCGGTCGACCGCGGGCCCGCGGTCATGACCGCGTCGGCCGAGGTCGAAAAAGGCGCGCCGCGGGCAAGGGGAGGGGTGTACCCGAGGTCGGGGTCGGGATTCCGGGGGCGCACCCGAGGCCCCACCCCCCCACATTGAAGAAAAATAAAAAAAAATAAAAATGGGGGGGTCCATTTTAGAGGGGGGGAGGTAAATAATGGACCCCCTTTCATTGTTTTTTTTTTACTTTTCTCTTTTCCGTTCTATTAAACCATTGCCAAGTATTTTATTGTTTTTTTTTTTTTTAATTTGAGGGATTTATTGATTGATTAATTGGTTGATTGATTGATAGATTGGTTGATTGATTGATTGATTGATTGATTGATCGATTGATTGTTTGATTGATTGATTGATTGATTGGTTTGACTGTTTTATTTTGGGGGGGGATTGCTTCATTGATTGGTTGGTTGGTTGATTGATTGATTGATTGATTGATTGATTGATTGATTGAATGCGCGCGCACACACACACACACACACACACACACACACACACACACACACATACACACACACACAAACGCGCACACACACACACACACACACACACACAC
>BFEA01000239.1:690826-710675 GCA_003427395.1 Chara braunii
TTTTTTTCCTTTTTTTTTTATTGATTGATTGATTGATTGGTGGGGAAGGGGTCGCCCTTCCTCCCCGCACACACACACACACACACACACACACACACACACACACACACACACACGCGCATTTTTTATTATTATTATTATTTTTTTTTTTGATTGATTGATTGATTGATTGATTGGTGGGGAAGGGGTCGCCCTTTCCCCGCCCCCACATGCACACACACACACACACACACGAAAAAATAAAAAATTTCCTTTTTTTTATTATCTTTCTTTTGATTAAAATACATGTTTTTTGGTTTTCGATTTTTTTAAAATAAGAAAACACTTTAAAATCCGAAAACAAAATTACCGCGTAGTAGGGCTCTTCAAACCCTACAACCCCTTTTTTTTTTTTTTTTTTTCTATTATTTTTTTTTTTAAATGTTTGAAATTCTCGGCCGCACCCAACCGCAGGGCCGACCTCAGCAGTTGGGATCACGACCTCAGGCCGAGATGGACCCCGCGGTCATGACCGAGGGGGATACA
Source organism: Chara braunii (assembly GCA_003427395.1). Classification (NCBI taxonomy): domain Eukaryota; kingdom Viridiplantae; phylum Streptophyta; class Charophyceae; order Charales; family Characeae; genus Chara; species Chara braunii. The sequence continues at coordinate 691,352 of BFEA01000239.1, forward strand.
TAGGTGGCGGCCTCTTCGAGCCAGTTCGAGTCGTGACTACCGTCGCACTGACGGGGTTCCCTCCACTACTCACCAACTGTGCGCAATAAGCCTTCCAGTTATAGCACGACCAGATACCTCGTCACTAGCTCCGTCAAGTTAGCGCATACTTAGCACCATAGCTCGACCTTTGGTTCATCCTGCACCACCAGTTTTTCCTTACCGCCTGCCGGCCCGGCGGTGCGTAGCCTGACGACGCCCAAAATGCGGGCCGATGCGTTACTCCTGAGGTAAGTACACTCTCCCTCTCTCTCTCTCTCTTTCTCTCTCTCTCTCTCTCTCTCTCTCTCTCTCTCTCTCTCTCTCTCTCTCTCTCTTGTCGAACCCGCCGGCAGCAGCGACCACCACTGCGACGGTGACTAACACCAGAGGCGACTATGTAAAACGAGGATGAATCTCCCCAGAGATGCGAGAAGGTACATTACAACTTAACGTAGCATCAATTTTTATTCCTGGGCGCAGCTCCTACGTATCGTGGCGTCCAGATCGTTGCCCTTCCTTCAAATCCGTCTCTACCAACGCGTTCGCCCCCTCTCAAAACCCCGAAATTGCACCTTCACTCGCCCGTTTTCATCAAGACACAGGCAAGCTGCACTCGCTTCCGTTTTTGCCCCACCACCTTCTCGCCGTCTCCGCGCACATCCTCTTCCTCCTTACTGACCTGCTAAACAACTAGCCACCAAACTAACACTTCCCCTACGCTCGCCCGGTCTAAGAACCCGTATCCATCACTTTTCCCCGTTTGCTTTCTTTAAGGGTCGAGCGGGGTACAGCAGCTTACTCCCGCCATAGCCTCCCGACCTCGTTGCCTTCTTCTTTATCTTTGAACGTACCTGGCGCGCGCTCACGTCCAGGTTCACTCCTATTCAGCTGTCATCCCCTTCGTTCCTCCTTTGGCCCTCTAACTCCTCTTTTCATCCTCTTGTACACTACCTCTCCCTTTCTTCCACCTCCGTCGTCTTCACCTTCGTCTACCCCTCCGCTGCCCTCCTAGCGCAGCTCCCTATGGCCAGCCTGATCGAAGGAACATGCCGTAGGAACAACAGCCCGATGTTGGCCACAACAAGCGAAAGAGTCAGGCTGTTCCTCGACTTTATACCCCCCTGCGCAGGGGCCATGCTAATCTTCTCTGTATCGTTCCAATTTTAACGAATGTCCCGAAGGACATCGACTCAGTAGTGGCATCCCGTCAGCAGTTCGTGGGTGTATCCACTGAACTAGGCTGCCGGGCTTCACTGCAGGTCCCGGTGCCGGTACCGAACTTCGCCCAAATAGAGAGAGGAAAGAAAAATATAAAAAATTAAAAATAGGAAAAATAAAAATAAAAATTTAGAGATTAAAAAAAAAACAAAAAAAAAACGGATGGGGGAGAGGACTGTTGGTACTTGGTCCTCGGCCTTGCCCCGCGGGCCCGCGGTCGGATCTCCCCCGGAAAAAGCCAAGGGGGATAGTCCCACGGAACCCTCAACCCCTCGGCTCACTCCGACGCGCTGCTCCGCTGCTCTGCTGCTCGCTGCTGGCCTAGATCCCGGGATCCACCTGGTGACAGTTCAGTGACGTAACCTATAGGGCTAAGCCCCAGCCTGCCCATCCCTTCAAAGAGGTACCAAGGCCACAGCATGACCTACTCCCCCAGTCCATGGCCTTGTAACGCCGTGCTCCGCTGCCTCGAGGGTAAGGCTTCGCTTGGCTCACCATGCGCGCCGCCTCACCATGCCGCGACCACGGGCCAAGGCTCTTATGGCCTACCGCGACCGCCCTCTTACTGCCTTTTTGCCGGCAAACCCTGACTTTCGCTCTAGTTTGTGTCGTTCCTAACGGCGGCTCCTACTATTGGCTAGGCATGGTCAACCTAGTACCTGCGAATATTTCACACGGCGCCGCTCTGAACGTCGGCCTCTAGTAATTCAGCCAACATCCTCCTCTAGTCACAACTTTACCTGGTCAACGCGACGCTGCCTGTAACTTCGCCTGTGCATGCGAGGCTGCGACCGCCTCAGAAAATCTAGCCTGACACTTACTTGTCCTACCGGCGTCTCATAGTCTTCCTTGATCAATCGCTTGGTCCGGCTAACGCGTGCCCGCAAAGTGCACGCTCACACACTCTGTAGTCAACACAAATGGGACGCGCCCCTAGATATCGTCAGGCGCGTTCTTCCTGTAAGCTGCAAATATGTGCCCAAATACCCTTGTATGGGTGTTCGGGCCGACAATTTTCCGGACCTTATTAAGCGACGTCCCCATCGCATCGGACAATCAAAGCTATAAACACAACCACATCTGCTGACGAGGAAGTAACCATTCCGATTCACCGGCTCGACTCCGTTCGAGGTATTCTTATCAACCTACTCCCGTCATGGTGTTCCTCTGCCAGGGTTTCAACCTGGGTCTCCCACGTCCTGGCCTCGGAGTTAGGGGATACTTTGTTCCGTACTACAGCGTACTACCCGCTCCCAGGTAGCAGATTGACAGTCCTCTCCCTTCGTCGTAGACATCTGCCGGTTCACCGTTGGGTGTCCTGTTTAGTCATCGTCCCGCGAACGGGGTCATAACTTAGGACGTGGGCCCTAACGGAGACCTCTCAAAGTATGGGGCACCTTTAATCCCCTAAATGGTAATGCTTACCATCTCAAATATCCAATCATAATGAACGCCCATCCTGAAGTCTAACACAGGTGGCTTCAGGTCTCCATCTTGGCCCACCATGGAACGGTCGATCACGCCGAATCCACGGCCCACCGCGTTGTTATGTAGCGATGGTACCCTCGTTGGTTACGCAACGATAAGCAACTCTTCCTATCTTGGTACCCCGAAGGATCCCGACTCTTGACTTAATCGACCCCAACGACTTTCCCTCTAGCTAAACCTCTCCGGGCGGCCGACCCTTCAAGACTTAACCTTTGGTAAGCCTTGGTCCTGCTGCCAGGTTGCGCCGGTCAGCGGCCCTCGCTGGGAGTTAGGTTCTACAGTTCCAGCGATGCTAAGTATAGCCCCTTAGCTTGGCCTCACAAAATATGTCCCTTTGACTGACCTCATTGTGGTCTGACACTTTCTTCCAAAAACCTTCAGAACACCCAAAGGATCACATACCAACTGCCCACGGGACTACGTGGAGGGATAATGCCTTTCTCAATCATTTCAACAAAGTCCTCAATAATTCCACAGGGTCGTGCCTCCCTTACTTTGATCAACAGTAGGCGAGGTCACACGTCTTTTAGGGACACCTCTCAAAATATTTTCCAAAGTTCCATCATAATTGCCAGAAATTTCTCTCCATTCTTCTCACAAAATATTTGGTCTTTCCTCGTCAGACTTTACATGCATACAAAAGTTATCATCAATATAGCATCTCTTTTGAGTGCTCGATTCTTGACGTTCCTTCAAATCCACTCTCGGCTCAGTCTCAACCATGGTCTGACCCACGCTCTCCTGACCCTCCTGTCGTCCCATGGCCTCTCCCAGAGTTGTAGGTGGAACTACCTCAACTCTCATTGCCTCTGCTGGTGACCTCTCTTCTGGCATCGCCGGTCCTTGTCCAAGTGTCAGACCAGCTGGCATCCTCCACTCAAATTCTCCTACCTCTGAGCTCCTTTCAGCTAGTTCTCCTCGCGGCTCCAACATCTCCTTGTCCATTAGAGGAATTTCTTCACCTTCCTATTGGTCCGCCTTTTCTTCTTCCTTCTGGAATCTGAAGACTTCTGCTGCAAGTCGCTCCCTGATCCCAAACCCTTGGACCTCTGTCCAATCCACCACTGCAGGTGGAGCCTGTTGCGTACACTCGGCCTCAAGGTCTTGTATCGTCTTCTCCCACTCAGCCTCCTTTGCTTGGAAAGAGATCTGCTGCGCTTGGAGGTAGGCCCTCAGGACGTCATTGACCTTATTAAGGGTCTGGTTGACTTGCCTGATGGCCTCGTTCTCTGCCCAAACCTTCTCCATATCTGCTCTCACCTCCTGCACCTCTTTGTTCTGTCTTCCCAAATCCTTCTTCAAGTCTCCAATCTCTCTTTCCCATTCCACCCTCTGGCCATATACGTTTTGAGCCACCTTCGTCAGCCTCTCTCCAACTTTCTGATCTGACGCTCTGGCTGCCACAAAGCCTTCCATCATCATGCCTCTCAGGTTGAGTAAGTCTGTGGAGACTAACTTAATCCCTATCTCCTAGTGGTGCCCTCCAGACTTCCCTGCAGCTTCCATCAGCTTGTCAAAGTTGACCCATACCTCTGAGAATAGGGGAAGGTCCTCTTCCTGAGTGCGAGTACCTTTACCACCTTTGTCATCCACCTCCTCAGGCTCGTTTCCTTGCTCCATCCTCTCATGCAGCTCTGCAAGGTTCTTCATCCTGAGCTGAACCTTGATCTCTTGATCTCTTGCCGCTCTCTCTTTCCTATCTAATTCCTTCTCCTGGGCAGACTGCTCCTCCTTGCGCTCCTGCACATGTGGCTCATGAGGCTCGTCTGGCTCTATGTCCGGCATAGGACAATCCACCTCTCTCTGAGTAGGCTGTGGAGGCACCCCTGGACCACCTGACCCTCCTGCTCCCTCGTACTTATGGGGTCTGTGCTCCTTCCTCCTGTCCTCCCTCTGAGTCCCTGAAGACATGCCTTGCTCAAAAGTCCTTCTTTCAGCCGCCTCTGCTTCCCTCCTCTTTTCCAGACTCCTTCGTTCACGTGCCTGACGTGCTGGAGCATAGTAGTTCCAGAGCAGCTTCTTGCAGTGTCCCCAACTCATAGCAGGCGCCACAATGGATTTGACGAAGGATCTGATGTGTCGTCTCACATACAGGAGGAAACTTCCCATCCTCTGCTCTCCTAAAATATCCAGCTCATCCGCATATCAGTCATAGGCCCAAAGGAACTCCCCCAGATTAGTGGAGTCAAATCGAATGGGCTGTCCATCTCTTCCCACTGGCGACAGGTGCAAACCCTCCATCTTTCTCTCAAAATCCTGCCAGGTTAGGGATTCCCTGACAAGATTGGCAATGGGGTCTGTCCACTCGCCTGTGCCTCGCACCTCTCTCAGCATCCTAGTGCCGTCCCATCCAAACTCCCGAGCATGCCTCTCGAACTCAATCAGGAACAACTCAATGTTCCCTCCCTGGAAAACTGGAGGCCTGTCCTCTCTCCTGGTCCCCATCTGCGTCCTTTGTCTGGTTGCCTCCAAAGGGGTTTCCACTGGCTCTGCCCCTCCCCTCCCTCTTGGCATGGCTGCCCCAAGCGGTGTCAAACCTGTATAACAAGGAGGAGACAAACAGGAGCACACAGAGGGTAAGCAGGTTGGACAAACACAACAGGAGACAGACATAGCCCTCCCACAACTATCCCAACTATCTGCCTACATACATATGCATACATATATACATGAGTCCAACCAAAAAGTCACAACCTGTCACGCTATTCTACTGCGGACAATATCCTATACGTTCTACTTATACTATTGTTTCTATATAAAGTACTCAGAGAGTGACTCTAGTTGGTGAGGTCCATGCTCACCTTGTCTCGAGCAACGAACTTCTTTAATCTCGAGTCTGACACCCAGTCCTTCCATGCCGTCCCATTTAACTCCTCAATCTGGTAGGCTCCGTGGCCCTGTACGGTCCCAACCACCTCTTGTCCAGCTTCCGTGACCACTGCTTCTCCAGGGATGAGTCGTATAGTAGCACAATGTCTCCCACCTGGAGAGGCTCTTTCCTTACCCTTGCCATCTTATCCCACCTGAACTTATCCTTCGTACGGCTGTCCGCCACCCTACTCGCCGCTCCCTCAATTTTGTCCTCTATAGCGTCAATCTTACGTGCCCTTAAGTCAAGCAGTTCTTCAAACGTCAGATTAGTCTCGAGGTCCTGCCGCCTCCAGGTCTTTAGGAAGCTTTCGATAGGAAACGTCGCATGCCTGCCATACCATAGCGTTGTTGGTGCGTAGCCGGTGCTTCTCCTGAAAGTAATATTATCCACGAAGAAGGCAACCCTTAGAAAGTTCGGCCACTGATTGGGCCTGCCATCAGTCCATTTGGCGAGAAGATTTGTGATGGTGCTATGCCCTCTCTCTATCGGTGCATTAGCTTGAGGGTGTGTTGCAGTAATGTACTCGGCGATCACCCCATACCTCTTCAAAAGAATCTTCTGCACAGGTGAACTCGGACCCTTTATCCATCACGAACCTGGAGACAAAGGGGTAACGCAGGTAATATTCTTCGATGCATCGGGCCAGCGTTTCCCCAGTCTTCGTGCGAATGGCGCGGCCATCCACAAATCCAGAGAGGTTGTCCCGCGCATCGAAGATAAAGTTGTAACTCCTTATCCCCAGCGACATTGCCAACAGATCCAGGTGTACGACCGCTCCAACCTCACGAACGAACCTTGGGTGCAGCGGCTCTCTAGGTCTAAGAGAGGTACACAAGATTTACAATAGTCATCGATCATCTGTCTCATGCCATCCCAATAGTATAGTTCGTGTATCTTGAGATATGCCGTATCTGCGCTTCTGTGGCCACCTGCCGTACCATCGTGCAGTGCCGCCATAACGTCAATCTGGCGAGCGGCGCCGCAGACTACTCTTCTGGGAGCCTTCCCTTTGCTTCTCATGAATAGATGGTCATCCCTTACTAGAAAGTTTGGCCTCATCTTCAGAATCCTCGCGCAAGCGTCCCTTTCCCTCATCTCACACGACAGAAGCATTTCGAGTTCAAGGTATACTCCTTCATATTCCTCTGCTCGAAATGCTTCCTTAATCTCTCCTTCTTCAAAATCGTCGTCTTCTCTTTCGTGGACCACATTATCACCCTCTTCTTGATCTTGCACCATATTCCTGACCACCTCTTCCTGAAGCAGTGCATTCGCCAACAGATACACCCCACCTATCGTCTTCTCCTGCTTGTCCTATTCCTGACCACCTCTTNGTCTTCTCCTGCTTGTCCTATTCCTGACCACCTCTTCCTGAAGCAGTGCATTCGCCAACAGATACACCCCACCTATCGTCTTCTCCTGCTTGTCCACCTATAACGCCCCATCCTCAATCGTGAGCGGGTCCTCATGCAGCTGGTACTTGCCTGCTAACGCCAGCTCCATCATCCAATCCACGCCTGACATTCCCCAAGAGTCTTCTTCAATATAGGGCTTGAGGACTAGGTCTGGTCGTCGTACATGTCCTGGTGGCGTAAGTCACACAGGTCGCCCAGGAGTAACATAGTTACCCACGACCAATGACCAGGAGTTGATGTGAAGCCTCACATCCTCCTCACTGTCCAGGAACCCGTCAACTGGTGGAGCATCCTCGATCACTCCCTGATTGTTCTTGTCCCAGTCGACTCGACTCAGCCCGTCTGCTCTATTCTTGTTCCCCGGAATTCGCTTCAACTCGAAGTCGAACATCCGGATGTACGTTAGCCACCTGGCGATGGTCGGATCCGAAGGAGCGAAGTTTTTGAGAGAGCCAGCTAGAGCAGTTGGGTCCACCCTCAGTACAAACCTGCTGCCGAAGAGGTAGTTTCTGAAACTCCTTAAACAGTGAAGAATTGCCAAGGTTTCGCGCTTAAACTGAGAGTAGTTCCTCTCAGCTGTATGAAGCATCCGACTCTCAAACCTTAGCGGTCCTTCTTCCCCATTGGGGTCTCGTTGAATCAACACACCTCCTAAAGCAGTTGACCCTGCGTCCGTTTCCACAATGAAGGGCCTGGTCATCACCGCCGCATGATCTGGTACCCCCAGTACTAGACCTCCTTCCTCAAACTCTTTTTTCAGACCTTCTATCACCGATTCTTGCCTATCTCCCCATTCCCAATCTTGGTCCTGACGCACAAGCTTTCGCAGATGCTCAGTCTTCGCCGCAAACCCTTTTATGAAGATCCTCCAAAATCCGCATGTTCCCAGAAAGCTCCTCACCTCCGTGATAGTCTCGAACCGTGTTGGCCATTCGAGAATCTTGTTGGTCTTCTTAGTATCTGGCCGACGACCCCTCTCGTCGCACACAAATCCTAAGATAGTGGCCCCGCTCATGCAGTGCCTCGACTTTGGCCCACTGGCAGTGAGGTTATGCTCCTTTAGTAGGTCCAGGACTTTGCACAAGTCTTGCACATGATCATAAACAAAGCGTCTAATTCCCGGCCTCACCTCCTGCTCTTCCTTCTCCTTAGGCCCTTTCACGGCCAGATCATTAATATAGGGCTGCGTAATGTGAGGACTTATGGGTTGCGTCGCCCTCACCATGTGCCTCTGGACCATGACAACCACATTCGTCCACCCCTGCGGTACGACGTTCATGTGGATCAACCCTCGAGGAGTATGCATGGCCGTCATTGGTCTGTCAGATGGGTATACAGGAAATTGATCGTAGCTTGAGTATAAGTCTATGAGAGATATTATGGCTCTTCCGGCTCAGGCCTCTGAAAGCGCGTCGGCGTTGGGGAGGCCACCTGCGTCTCTCACAGTTACAACGTTCAAGCGCTGTAAATCCTGTACCCACCTCAAAGTCCCATTGGGTTTAACAAAGCAAAACCAGGGGGATGCATATGGTCCACTCGAGTAGTCTGCCACATGTGTGCGGATTTTCCCATCAAGGTATTTAACTACCTTCTTTTCATCAACTGGATTAGGATACCGCGCACCTCACAAGTTCCATGGCTCGTGAGGCACGGTGTGTATCCTAATCATCGGGATTATATCCACGTCCAGACGACCTCTCTCATCATCACTGAAGGCATATGCAGCGTGTCTTCCTCTTATGGTTTCCACCATAAGCTTTTCTTCCTGCGTTGTAAGGAAGCCAGACTCTCCTATAATCAACGCCTTCTCTGTCTCAGGGGTGATACACGGACCATTCTCCATGTTTTCTCGCATCTGCCGTATCATCTCTCGTTCCCGCTCGTAGTAAACTTCTTGCTCTTCGGCAATGAGTACGGGAACAGGGCGGCATTTCTGATCTACCCTTTTGTACCGCCTTTGTGCCCCCTGCTTGAGCCCATCCCTAAAAAAGGCCGAGTTGCGCTTTGGGGCTGTGCTCCAATTGCTCCGCTTTTCCTTCCTGGTGTCCGGTACATCAACTCCATTTCTCCTGCTCCCATCTATTCCACCACCTTTTCTCGCAAGGCCTCCACAACCTTTGGATCCGCCATCCCATAGGTCGACACTATGTCCATAGCATCCCCTATATTCGCTAGGCTAAGGGTTAGTGTCTCTGGCCCTCTTTCCTCTTCAATCCTACTGCCTTCCAATCTCAATCTCTCCTCTTCTGATTCTTCAATCGTGAAAGAACCAGGGTTAGCCCGGTTCCTTATACTCCTAGGTCCTGTGTTCTTGCAAGTGATGACCTCATAATTTTCGCATACTGGATCGCACAGGACGAGGAACATAGTCTCGTCATGCTTGTTGAGTATGACGGTCTTTGTTCGGCTCAGGAACGACCTACCCAATAGAATAGGGTGGTCAAGATCAGGCATCACGAAGAAGCAACTCCTTACTTTCACTTTCCCGATTTCCAGAATTATTGATGATGCGGTCCCTATGAACACCGATCGACTATTCGCCCCCATCAAGACCCCATTATCAGAACGATCTACTTCCATCCCTAGGCGCAAAGCATGCTCCTCCTTTATAAGGTTCATCTTCGCGCCACTATCCACCATCGCTGTACATGTCTTTCCCTTCACCACTACATCTAGGCACCCACATGCGACCGACTTCCAATCCATCTTGGTACCTATCTCAGCCCATTCCGCCTCTTTAGGGATTATGTTCCCTAATCGTGCACTAGCCACCATCTTTCTAGACAACCGCGCTTTCAGCTCATCCCTGAGCTTTGGCGCCGAGGCCAGGACGTCGTTTAGGTTCATAAGATGGTTATGACCCTCAAGGATCCTGTCCATGATCTCCTCTACGTCAAACCCCTCCTCTACTCGGACGGCGTACTTCTTTTTCTTTACCTCTGAGACCTTATCCGTGTCAGGCTTGGCACCTCTTTTTTTGGACCGCTGCTCAGCCTTCTCATCCTCTTCTTTTCTCAACCTGTCATCCTCATCATCCTCTCCCTCTGGAACATCTACCACCTCTTTCTCCCCACTGGGCTCAGGAACATCCTTTGCCGGTTCCTCGGGGTTCACCGTACCCTTGGCCCTTGTCCTGACAGCATGTGGTACTCTCCCTATTCTGGAGGGTGGCCTATAAGCCATGCCGGACCGAGGCGCCGGTCTCGAAATCGTGACGCCTGGTAAGTTCCCAGACCCACCTTGCGACCCTGGACCCATATCGTATAGGTACATAGTGGCTCCTTACCTCTCCACTCCTCAACCTTTTCACACATATTGGTTAGTTTCTGCTGGTACCACCCTACTTTGGCCACTAAGTCCTCCATCCTTTCCATCGTCTGTCGGGCCTCCCTCCAACAGTCTTCTCCTGTCTTTGCGTGTCGGGGCTCATTCCAATAGTCCTCCTCTATCTCGTCATCCGACTCCACTATGATCGGCTCTCCCTTGATGGTATCGACTTTCCTTCCTTGCTCCACTTCCTTATTCTCTCCTACGTCCTCTACCCTGATGTCGCAGCGGACCTCTTTCTCTTGCCACATCCGGAACATAGCCGGAGGAGCGGGTGGCGCGCCGGCCTCGGCCCTGCGTAGGGCTTCCTTCCTCGTACCGCCAGGGATCTTTGGGTCAAGGTAGTACCCAAATTCGTCGTACATGTCCCCATCATAGTTGGTACTGATTAGACCTTCATCCTCATCGTTCCTTCGAACATGGCAGAACTTGATGGTATGGCCTTTCTGCCCGCAATGCCAACAAATAGCATTCCTCCAATTTATTCTCCCTCTGCCATATCCGCGTCCACCTTCTTGACTGCCCTGGCTTCCTGACGCATTCCAGTTCCCATTTCCTCCACCTGTGGAGTTACCACCACCATTTCCTCTTCTGTTTCCTCCGCGGCCACCATTCTCTCGCCCTCGGCCCCATCCTTGGTTCTGTGTGCGTCCGCCGCCTTGGTTTCCTTGTGATCCTTGTGGAGCCGACTGCTGAGGTTGGCTTGGCTGCGGACTCGGGTGGCTTACCTGCTGAGACTGGGGTCCTGGATATCCGCAGGAAGTCGTGCTTAGGAATTGGAGGTTCATAACCCGGCCACGGCCCATAGGGTGCTGGCGCGGCCTGACCATGCGACTTAGGTGGTGGCATTGCCGCTGCCTGTGGGACCTGACCTCTTCCTGAGCCTTGTCCGCCTTGGGCCAGATTCTTCGCTTTTCTCTGAGCCTTCGTTAGTTTTTGAGGCTCAGGTTCTTCTTCCTCTTCTTCTTGTACCACGGCTTTCTTTGCTTTCCTTTGGACCTGCGGAGCCGCCATAGTCTTCTTTGCTGCCTTCGCCTCTTTCGCCTCATCAAGTTGGGCGACCGCATCCTCTACCATTTTCTTAAAGTCTCGCCCGTCACTCGCCGTGGCGTCCAAGGCCTTCCTTTTCTTCCTAGCCTGTCGCATTTGGAAGATGTCCACTTGATCCAACTTTCCATCTATCACGCCTTCTTTTATGGCAGCCCAAGTCAACTTCTTCCCCGACGCAGCCTTCTTGGTTAGCGCAGAGGCCTCCCAATTCTTGAAATGCCTCAGGAAGGTTGCGCACTGCTCTTCTTCAGCCAACCCTGGGACTTTTCTTGCCATCTTTTCGAATGCCGTTATGAAAGCCCCCACCGTGGAGAACTCATCTCTCTGCAACATTTCTAGGTCTGTCTTCGTTAGCAGACCATCCCCTAGCTTGAAGCGCCTTTGCATCTCTCCTTTGAACTTAGCCCAATCTCCGCCTGCTCCGGCAGCCACTTTCATTATCTCGGTCCGGATTTCCCACCAGACGTATCTGGGTAGTAACTTGAACTTGTCCTCATCCGACGCCTTGCCTGTAACTTGTTCTAACAACTCTAGCCATTTAGACACCCTCGCCCCTTCGAACCAGAAGATGTCAACCTTCGGTACTTGTAGTCGTGCCAACTCCCTTTTCTCAAGGGCCTTGACAAAGTCTGCCGGCGTAGCTGCTGGGCCTCGCTCGATTCTATCCGCGTCCGGCATCTCTATACCCTTTGCTAACCAACCTGTTAGGAAAAAAGATAGTCCATCAGATAGCTTTGTTAAGTTCTAGGGGACTTGTCCTAAGTCCTATCTGGTCGTTCCACCTCTAATGTTTCATTGATCACTCTACAACTAATCATTCAAAGCCCCAGATACAACCTTAAGTCACACTTCTAATCACTTAGTCTTATTATTATATCATACGCAATCCTCTTATATAAACTAGTCCAAACCATAAACTTTTGTCGTTTTGCCTAGATCATCACCCTGCACTTAACCTGGGTTCGTTCTCTTAAGGACCCCGGTAGGCAGCCGAGATCCTCGGCAACAACGCCACCTATCGGGCCCATCGGTCCCGCACGGGGACCCTCCCGGCCGCGTCACGCAAGATTATGCAGAACTTGTTGCGGAGAGCGTTTGCCGCTCCGGCCGAGTGCGCCAGCCGTACCTCTCGCGAGCCCCTACGACAGGACAGGATCACGCGAGGCACCGCTTACCTCCACCTACGGGAGCTGTCACCATCCCTTAGGTGGGCGTATCCCTGTCGAGCTACTGAACCACATGCGAAAGCTTTTCGTATGCCATTGCAGAGGTGGCCCAGCCGAGGGCGTTTCTCATTCGCTGTAGCAAAGGGGGTTACGCGCGGTCGAACGCCCAAAAATCGAACCCGCACGCAAATCGAGGTACTGGGGGGCTGAGGTCCCAAACGCGACTCGGCGCCGGTCGACTAGGACGCGTCACACACACCACGCGTTACACCACAACACTCACATCTCCCCATACATAACACATAGAAAAACACAAAACAAACACAACATCACAACACTCCTAGTCCCTTTAGTATCCGACCCATAACGTTATGCCGCGAGAATTATATAGGTATCGTGTGCTGGTTTTTCGTATAAGAGCCGTGCGCGCGCATGACCTCCTCATATCTACCAACCATGCGGGCATTCGCAAGCACTCGCGCTGATGGGGTACTACGTGGTACTCGTAACGGCGCGGCCCTTGACAATCTCGAGGGTCGTGCTTGACACTCGAGTGTCGGCTGACAAGCGCGTTGAGAGGTTACCTTCTCGGCGCTAGACAACCGCTATGCGCGGTTGACGACCACACCCTCTTCTGCACCCTGTGCAAAGGGGTTGAGTAGACAGCTTCAGGGCTGTCGTGGTAGCCAACCGCAAGGGGTTTGACTTTGACGGCTACAACGGACTACAACGTCCAACCATGAAAACTTTAAGTAGGAAACAAGTGCAGATAGTCTGATAGCCGTTCCAAATGGAAGGGGTGGGCCAAGGTGAAAGATGCGTGCGGATGATGCCCAAACTCAGACCCATAGGCAACCCGATGTTTGAGACGTTGGAGGCTCGTACGCGGGTCCCCATAGGCCGACTAGGGCTTATTCCCTCGCCCCCTCGTCATTTCACGCTGCCAAGACTCGGGTCTACTAGCCATAACGTGCTTTTGCTCTTTCCGCTCGACCCGTAACTTTTGAGCGCGGAAATTGGCAGGCGCTGCGTGCGTGGGTTAATATAAAACCATGCGAACGTAGGACCTGCGCATACTGACTAACAATGCGGACTTGAGCAAGCAGTCGTGATGTCGGCGCACTGTGTGATGCCCATACACGAGTGGCCTCTTTTGAGCCATGGGGTCGTTGTCGATGCTCAGGCGTTGGCTAAAGCGCACGCCAAGGGGGGTAAACCTTTAGCGAGCGCAAAACCGGCTTGAGGGCCTTACCATCTTCTGCACCCTGAGGTGCCCCAAAGGGTGTGGGGTAAGATGGCCCCTAGGGCTGGAAGGGATTCGGAGCAGTGGTGAGTTGTCCGCCGCATCAACAGCAACACGCTAATCCTTCCGCCGGAACTTTATCGTTCCACCAAGATAATTTAAAACAAGGAAAAATGACAAAAAAAGTACTTGACGTTGGTAGGGGTAAATACGAGTGCCCGTCGGAACGAGTTGCTGGGGACAGCCCCTCCTCCTTGCGGCGCTTTTGTTTCCCCGGGACGGCAAGTAAATCCACGTCCTGGACAAGGACCTTGCACTCCAGGCCTGGGACTAACGTCCGACCAGATAAAATCTTTGAGTAGGGAAAAACGTAAGCGTGCGGTCGCATAGCCCTATAAGGGTCACCCGAGCGTACGCTTGCTCTGACTATCATTATTAGGATGGGAAAAAACAATCTCACTCAACAAGAAGTTGTGGGGTAGTTCACTCTCACGACAGTTGTGTGGTTTGCCCATTCGAATCCAAGCATAATCACTCAACAAGACTCAATCGAGATTCTCTCATACATACCAGCAATCATACGCACAACATTCAAATCACATCACACACATTAAAGGGGTCAACTTTCCGACCTCCTGCAGCTCACACCCTGCCTTATGCACACAAGCCTAACCATTTCCGCACCAATCCTCAACAAAGGTACTCAGTCTTTCATAAATGGTCATTTTTAAGAAACTGGGTGAAAACCCAAAGAAACATACAAATCCTGGCAAGGGCCAAGGCCTTAGGTTGAGAGGCAAGAGAGATAGGAAAGTTGAGTCGCAAACCGACGAATCGGCAACCGACCTGTTATCAGTGATAACAGAAGAGCGACCCCTTTGATGGATCAGGTTGAACAATTCAAGCCTTCAATCGAAATACGGAAACCTGCATTACAGTACAGGCCAAAGAAAAGTACTACTTATGTTTATGCTGGGGGGAAAATACTCTCCAAGTCATAGCCTAGCTTCTGTACTAGTACCAAGCCACTGAACACCTCCTCTAGCCATAATAGATCTGCTAAGTAATTCCTGGCTGAAAAATATTCCAACTTCTCAAAAATTCTGTGAAATTTCGGCAGCGCTTCCCGTAGGAAAAGTGCCTTTTCAGAAGTTCTATGAGTCCAAAAACGACTAACTCTTTCATAACTGCAGAAATTTCGGGAGCGCTTCCCGTAGGGACAGGAGGCTGTAAAGATTTATACGAGGCTGAAAGACAGGAAGGCAAAGCAAGCTATACTTGGGATTATCTCTTGACACCTGCTCGATGACTTAGAATCAATGATAGCCCGCCAAACTTCTTAGATGAGATGGTGTGCTAGCCCTGATCCTAACTCCTAGCAGGGTCAGTCCTATCTTCATCTTAAGTTCTCCCTCCCATTATCCATCTCATCTATCTATGGCTCCAGCACTTAGCGAGCATCTAAAGCAACTAGCCTATCAAAACAGACGCCCCAGAGTGAGAGCTCACAAGCATGCATAAACCAACATCTCTCACAATCCCTCATAAGTTTAATCTGAATAGTTAATTTGGTCACTCAGTTTTTTTCCTTTAATAACCCCCTTGCCTATGACATAGGATCAGACAATACACGAACTTAAGGGTATGTCCAACCTGCCTAAGTAAACAAGTAAAAGCACCTACAACTGGACTGCCCTAACTTAAGGGTATGCCCAACACCACATGAACTTTAGTCGTAAAACATACGACCAGACCGCCCTAGCTTAAGGGTACGCCTGACTTCTGCTTAACTGACGACATGAAGCATAAACTAGACTGCCCTAACTTAAGGGTATGTCTAGTCATCCTTAAACAAGGTTACGTAGGGCATAGGATTAGGCTGCCCTAACTTAGGGGTATGCCTAACCTGCCTAAAACAAATACGAACGACGAATGGTCAGACCGATCTAACTTAAGGGTACGTCCAACCTACATAATATCAACGACTAGAACATATCACTAGGCCGTCCTAACTTAAGGATACGCATAGCCAGCTTAAACAGTTTTAGGTACATAAGACAATATGACCAGGTCGCCCTAACTTAAGGGTACGCCTGATCTGCCTGAACAAAGTACAAACGACGTATGACTAAGCCGCCCTAACTTAAGGGTACGCTTAGCCTCCGCAACGACAATATAAAAGAACAACCATTGGTATACTTGCACAAACTTTATATGTTTCTCTCTTATTAGGTAGATGATCAGACGTACCCAACTTAGAGAGATATCCAATCTTGCCTTGTGTTTAGAAGGGAAAATAAAAGAAGATTTGTACTAACTCTCTGCGCCTTTGTATTATTACGAGCATAGGACTGAACCGCCCTAACTTAAGGGTACGCTCAGCCTGCCCGGGTTACCTTCATTATATTCTTCACTCATCTCTCTTCTTTTTTTGTTCTATCTGACTTACTGGTTGACTTTCCCAACTTAGGGTGCCCGGTCTGCCAGATGGTATAGATTCGTACAATATATATCGAATTTTTCTACTCTGGTTGACCTTCCAATTCATAGCTTATAGCTAAGCCGCCCCAAGTTAGGGGGACGCTTAGCCTTATGCCTTTGTCCCCCTCAGAAAAAACACACACAGAACTGGGACTACGCAACTTAGAATATCCCAAGCTCTGTCCTTAGCAACGCAAAAGAAACATCAGGATTTTGAGTCCTCCCAACTAAGGGGGTCCATCCTCCTGTTTAGAAACCCTAAAAAAAAACAAGTGACTGGACCGTCCAACTTAGGATAGACCCTGCCCAAAATATCATACAGTCAGCCCGACAAACATAAATAAAACACAACACTGAGCACACATCAACTTAGAGGAGCTCAGCCTTGGGTTGACCCATTCAAACGCATGCAAACACCTTCCTCCCACCTTCCCCCAGTTCCTTTTACCTGAGTTCATTCAAATGTTTATCTGAACTCTGATATGTACTTGTTCATTTACCTTTTCACAACACCTGTCCTGACATACATAGCAAAACAAAAAGTAATATCATGTCCTAGTATAATTCAGATAACCCAAGGATAATAGTTAGGGGAAGGGATTACACGCGTCAGACGAGATTATACCTGAAGTTCCCTGCCTCCAGAACCCCGCCTGGGTTCCRGCAGAGCTCCCRCAATCGGTGGGTGGACCTCCCACAAGGTCTTGATGCGGACCTAYGGGTTGCAATCCCGCCTGCCGCCTTCCTCTCGTAGCCTTAGATCAGAYTGAGAGTAAGAAGGATAGAAGGAGACAGGTTAGACTCTCGAGATCCAAGGGTGGGACAACTCAACTCACAATGAGAGGGCCTTGAAATYTGGATGCSCCTGAGGACCCCGCAAYGATGGCCAACTGACGCAGTAGAGATGGAGCAGATCTCGGTCTGAACGCAGAACACCGGCCCCTRACAGCCCTTCRAGTYRCAGCAGCAATCCCTCCRAGCCACTCTGCSTCCCTTCCTGACCAAAACTGYYRCTRCRCRGCCTAGAAAGGYCGCGTTCGAATAGGGCACACCCCCGTGCTTTATTCGAAAGTGCGGGYAGGCAGTGACAWCTTAGTAGAAATTCATGGGTGGCGCACCCGCGTCCTGTAATCAGGCACTGCAGCAGTGCATGCGATATGCTACAGCTCCGTATGTCAAAGACTCAAAGAGACGCCCAGCGTCACACACGGTAAACCTATCAACCAATCATGACAAAAAAGACGCAGTGTGCACAATGCAGTAGCAGTCCTCCAGATTCTGGCAACAGCGGCTGAACTTTCAGAAAAACAAAACAGTCGCTTGCTGCCAAAACAAAATCGCTGCAGCCCACTGAAACAGCAGCTGCAACTGGGATGGTGCAGCACAACAGCACGGTAGCTGTCACTGTGCCAAAAGCATGTCGGGGACACAGCCGGAAGTGCAACAGCGGGCACAGCTAATAGCAGAGTAGACCGCCCAAAGACGGCAATGTAATCGTAGCTTAAATTTCTACAGTCTGCAAAGCTTAACACTAATCACACCAGTCCAAGATCGCAGCAACACTCGACTTAGAAGCCCAACCATTTAAGCTAGATCCCTGCCGCGACAACGGTCCATCTCTACAACAATCATCAACCCACTAAAAACGTCTAACTGCAACAGCCTTCCAGACGGCAGAAGTCCAACCGCACAGTCATCCCCACCCTAGTATCAATAGGGAATCAGTGGCAACCGTTGGCTGTGGCCACAACTGGCTGCAGCTCTGTCCTGTTGTGTGCATCACCTGAACTCCCAGCTTGGTCAACAGACCATAATTGCCTAACAGCTCTGATTACCCCAGACTGACTGTGGCAGCAGTGCCTCAAGTCTGGGTGTATGTGGCGACAACAACCGTCGATCAAACAGCAGCCGCAGTGGCTGGGCTCATGTACGCATCAGCGGTTTGAACCTGAATCTCAAGAACAGTCCTAGCCTGCATAACCTGTGGGCCTGTGGCAACACACCTTTTCATCAGCTGAACCACTGGACCCAGACACGTCACAACAACCGTCTGAGGCCGTGGGAATACCTGGTTTAAGCAACAACCCTCAATCCGGCGGACTATTTTCGCTAACTAGGAACGGCCAGGCAGCACCACGGGCTAAGCTCAGCACTTCCCCGCCTAACCCCCCTTCTGGTCTTCTTCTCGTAAGTCTCACTCTCTCCCCTTTTTCCCTTTCCTTTCCTGTGTTCACTGCACTTCGGCGTGTTGATGCACCTAGCTCACCTCCGCGACCAGGTTCACCCCCCTTCAGAAAGAACGAGAAAGGAAAAGGGAGGTTGCGACTCTTCGAGAATGGTTACAATCCTTCAGAGCAAGGGCAATTACGAGCAGTGCCCCGAGTAACACCATGTGACCACCGACAACACATATCCCTTTACTTAAAGATCGACCACCAAAGCCTCCCCAACAGACAGTCCGACGGCAGCGCACAACTCCTAGACCAACGAGTGGTCTGTCAAACATTAACAGGGCAACTCAACGGCGGTGTTCTGACAGGCACCATGGTGAGCAGCCAAGATACTTGGGGGAGAAAGAAAAAAAATGGTCTTGACGACACAGTGATCACGACGATGAGCAGCGCTTGCATAAATACCCTCGCTACGACGAACCCCCGCAGGCTTTGAGGAAGGTGGGCACTACAACCCAAGGCATTGGCGGCCTCTTCGAGCCAGCTCGGGTCGTGACTACCTTTGCACTGACGGGGTTCCCTCCACTACTCACCAACTGTGCGCAATAAGCCTTCTAGTTATAGCACGACCAGATACGTCGTCACTAGCTTCGTCAAGTTAGCGCATACTTAGCACCGTAGCTCGACCTTTGGTTCATCCCGCACCGCCAGTTTTTCCTTACCGCCTGCCGGCCCGACGGTGTGTAGCCTGACAACGCCCAAAATGCGGGCCGATGCGTTACTCCTGAGGTAAGTACACTCTCCCTCTCTCTCTCTTTCTTTCTCTCTCTCTCTCTCTCTCTCTCTCTCTCTCTCTCTCTCTCTCTCTCTCT
>BFEA01000239.1:715276-734207 GCA_003427395.1 Chara braunii
CAGCTCATGAAAGGCTCACTGAAGATTCTGACATACTCCTCGCTCCATGGGTCGCTCATGCATGCCCTTATTCTCTCATCCAAGATGCTCGATCACGTACGGTGGCAGTCCAACGGCCACAGCACTGTCGTTGTCTCGTTTCGGTTCTCAACTCTCACTCACGGTCTCCGCGACTAATATCCCCTTTGCCATTTCCGGTCTGAGTCAAGCTTTGGCTCACTTGTTTCCCATTACCTACTAACCCTGTCATTCAGTCCTCGTTACTACATACGTGAAACCTGTGTCTTGTCCGACTTAGGTTGACGTCCACAATCAAGTAGGAGAGTGTCGCGCATATCCTCTATAGTTCGTAGTAGATTCATATGCGTCTACTCGAAGCAGTAGTTTTTGCGTCAGTGATGACATCGACGAGGAAGCGTCATTGACTTGAGCATACTACCCGCGCTCGCCTACCTGAACCGCGCTCTCTCGCTCTCGCCAGTGTCTGTCTTTTCCTGTGGCCGCCTAGCCTTCTTGATCCCTTCGTCGTCAAGAGTTGGCCTCTCGGCCACTCTCCATTGGCTCGGCCGGAGGGGGGTTCCGTCGCCACTGCTCCAGACCATGCCAAGACTAGGTCTCTGCATTCAGGTCACTAGCATCACTCTCAGCCTCAGTGTCCCGATCCAAGTGTTGTTGCTCCCATTCCACCGTATCTGTTGAGGTCTCTCCCTCCAGGTATGAGACAGTCACCTTCACCTCGTCCGTGACCCAATCTCTTCTACACCTTCTCTTGGCCCTGTCTTTGGCCTCTGTGATGGCCACCTGTAACCCCTGGTCCGCTCTCATCTCCTCTTCCTTCCCCCCTTCCACATTTATTTTCAGTCTGGCCTCCTGATTGCAGTTCCTGTAGTCCAAAATAGTCGTCACCACGGGCCCATCTCCTGCCATCCGCTCCCACCTCCAGAGGAACTGGAAGTATCTTGGTCTATAGCCATATAGCCCGTTGCTGCGCATCATGGTCGAGCCCCTCTGAACAAACATCGTACGTTACCAGGCCACCGTCTTCCGAAATAATCAGGACTTAACACTCAGCACGTGCGCAGGGAGACGGACTGCCTCACAGTCCCCCTACCGATCAGTCCTCTCCCCTCAGTTCACAGTAACGAAGCCGCCCAAGCCCAAGTAGCCAAAGGCTCGCCTCGCTCAGGGTAGTCACATATCGCGACCCTTGTGTTCAGAACGGGGGAAATTGTTTTTCAAAGATTAGTGGGGCAATAAAAACGAAAAAAGGAAACGAGAGGTCAAACCTCATCGGTCGCCTTTGGCATGATGTGACCTACAGGCTCGACGCGATGGTCTCATAACAGGGCACTGACAGCCACTCCGCTTTCTTCAAAGAGAACCTACTGACTACCCCTGATGGGTACCCGTTGTCGAACGCATCGGCTCCCGCCTTTTTGCAAGGTGCGGGAGCCCTCTCGACCATGTCACGCAGGAGTAAACCAAAACAAAAACAAGAGACAAATCAGGAACGATGCATAACATCCCGCGAACCGTCGAGACGGAGGCGGTCACATCGTCCCTTCACCGCTCTAGCCGGGTGCGCCAACTGTACATCCCACGGTCCCCTACGACAGAATAGGTTCCCGCGGGGCATAAGCTTCCTTCCCTAAGGGGTTATCACCACCCTTAGGGGCGTATCCCTACCGAGCTACTTACCCACTTGCAAAAGCTTTTAAATGCAATCGCAGAGGTAGGTCAGTCGAGGACGTTTGCTCGTTCGTTGTAGTATAGATACGCTTGGTTAATGCCAAGTGGACCCGAGCCTTGTCCGTTTTTTAGGGCGCTGATCTCCTAAGTTCGAAGTGGACGCCGATCGACTAAGACGGTCTCAACCAAGCGTGAAACCCTCAACTTGATCCTAGTCCCTTTAAACCCCAAATAAAAGAAAGTTATAACAACCACTTATATTTACTTCATAAGAAAACGACCGTAGTCGAGAGGAAGGTATATCCAATATGAAATGATAACTAAAAGAATTTGAATCATCATATGATACATTCAGTAACACAATATCAAAATAAAACCCAACCACCCCGGATATAACTCACAAAACAGTCATACAACCGTCAATGAGGAGTTGGCTACTGACAATAATATTGATGCAGCCGACAGGGTAATCGACTGCCTTAGTATTGACTTGATGAGACGCGTCGCCAAAGTTATTCATTCAACCTACCGTCGACCTAGTATTAGGCACACGCACACACGTCTTTATATGCTTCCAATCTTTTTTAGATGACAAACTGCCTTGCGGATGATTCTTGATCAGATGCATTGCTTAAAGTGTTGCATGCCTCTTCCTTTAAAAAGTGGTCCGGGATACTCCTCCTCGTCCGAGCATAAGACTCGGATCTCAGAAGTCAGGCTGTCTCCATCGAATCGACAAAGTACCCCCCCCGTTGAAACGGTCCACTCTGGGTCGATAACAGGGCCGGCTCCTGAAACATCGAACCCCCGCCCCAGATGCTTCCTAGAGATAAAGGATGCATCTACTGCAAGTAACTTTCAGACCCTCTAAGTTCTCCTAAGTTCAGGGTAACTTAGACAAAGAAAGTCAGACGAAATAAAAAATGAGAATAATTTTGACAGATACAGATAGATAAGGTCATTCGGGACAGAATGAGTCAATCCTTAGGAAAAGGCTAAGTTCATTTGACTTTATCTGCTTTATTTGAATTGAATTCATTTTATGTCACTCACTGAATTAATCTTCTTTAAAACAACAAGTTCACTTTGACAACAGGCAGGTGAAAGGTAGAAAGAAGATAATTTTTTTCATCATCCCATGTAGACACAATCAACCTCCTTTGCAAGCATTCTTCTACCTACCTACACAACACGCAAAGCAAACAAATCCAGTGGAATCCAACAATCTCATACCCAAGTCAGACTTTTTCATTCACATGCATGACTCGCACAACTTTCCTCTACCTTTTCTTTCGAACATTCAAAACAACAGGGTCAAGCAAAATGTGGGTTCACACAGGTGTGAAGGGAGGTTTGAGTCAATCAACTGACTGACCTTGAGTTAAGTTTAGTCCGGCTCACTCAAGAGAGCCTGAGTAATATTCCAATCAAAATAAAATGACTGCCTTAGAATATGAAAATATGCGGCTCACAACTCCACAAGTTGTGGCCTCTTTTCTGAATCACGGTTCGCGTCCTCTGTCAAGTGTTCAAGAGAACAGAGGTTGGACCACAAAAAAACTCAAGCGAGATAGCCCTCCAGGAGGGTGTTCCCATGAATGAGTTTTTCACATTGTCCCAATATCCCAAATTATCTCAACGCCATACAAACTTCACCACTCCCTCCAAAGGATACTCCCAACCAATCGCAAGTCCACGCAGCCTTAAATCACCATGTCCGCTCGCAATAGCCACACCAACATGCCGGTCCCGATCTCAAACTCAGTCCCACCTGGTCCCTAAATGGTCCCAAATGGTTCCAATGTCGTCCTTTAGCATCGCCCGCAATACCAAACGGTCCAGTACTCAAAACTGCTCACACGCACATCACAAAAAAAATAAAGGTGACCCTGGCTCAAAACTGCATATGCCACGTGACCAATAATCACCGTCGTGTGCACTCATTCTATACTTTCTTCATGTCGTCGGCCCACACACCACTGCCGCAGAATCCGAAATGTGCACCAGTGCCATCCTAACCTCCAGGTCACATTGGAATCCAGCATAACTAGTGCGCACCACAAAAATAAAAGCGGAACTGCTGCTTGTGGCGCAGTAAATTCAGCAGCAGCACTTCCCCCTAAAAAAAATTGTCGCTGAGTCAAAATTTCGGCAGCGTAACCCCACCGGATAGACTATCGTTGTCGTGTCGCTGATCAAACAACACCTCCCCATACTCACATTAAAAAAGACATCGGCGGCGCACAACAAATCCGGCATCACCTTCCCTTAGGAAGATCTTGACGTTGTGGAGGCAGTCTGACAACATCTCCCCCACCATGTTGCCGTCATGCCGAAATCTCCGCGGCATAACCCCACAAAATGAGGTATGCCTTGTCGCGCTGCTGACCCTAACGCAGCCTTACCGCCGCAGCACCAGCACAAAGGTGGGGCAGAGAGCCTCCAACCCTTGGCTATGGGTGCCTCTCTTCTCCTCCTCCAGCAGCGTCTTCCCTCATCCTACAGACCTCCACTTCCTCCATCAACAACACTTCCCCTCTACAACAGCATGACGCAGCTAGCCAGCATTCACACAAGTGAATGCCCAAGCAGCACTTGCCACAAGTGTGAGGCTGTTGGGTGGGGAGCTGGCTTTTATAGCCAGTCGAAGGCATGTGGGCAGTTGCTTTGCCCACAACTAGGCAAAATTCGTCGGTGCTCCTAACCCTCGATCTAGATCAACGGCCAGGAGCTCGATGCCTTGGTTTTCCTCTAGGGGAACCAACGCCATCAACCCCCAGAAGTACCTAGCCATTTTCCCAGACCAGGCGCTCCTGGAAATGGTTGTACGCAGCCACTTTACTGCTCCCTACCTAAAACGAATAGGCGCAGTCCCATCACCCCCTAGAACTTTCCGGGGCTGCACCTGTTCCACGACCTCGACCATATTCGTGGTCGTTTTCCTTTTCTTCCCCTTTTATTTTTTCCCTTCTTCTTTTTCTTCTTCCTACGCCCTCGTTTTTCCCTGTGACCACGCGCCTGTATCTGGCGCAATTTAAGTGTCAGATCCAGGCGCTGAGTGATAGACTGTTGCCCGTTGCTACACGAACGGGCGCAACCTTTCACAGTAATACCAACAGGTGGGGTAAAAAACAATAATGATAATAATAATCAAGGTTGCCGGCGTTCGGGACGGGTCGAACGCCCGAACGTTCGGCACCCCCTCTCGACGCGTTCGGTCGTTCGGCTGAACGTGGACCCCTTCTCTCCCCCCCCCCCCAAAAAAAAAAAAAAAAAAAAAAAAAAAAAAACGAATTCTAAAAAATCTGAAAACTATATATGTTGTGCATAAGAATAAACTAAACAACATTTGCCTCAACGTTACATGCAAATTCTTTACCAAATTTGAAATAAAAATCAAATACTGAAAATAAATAATAATAATGAAAATTAGAAAAATAAAACGAGAATGAAATTATTGAGTGGGCGAGCATGTTTTTGACACCGCCATCTTTGGGCATTTTTTATTTTTTTTTGGCTGTGGCAAATGCTATGAAAATTTAT
The DNA here is from genome assembly GCA_003427395.1 of Chara braunii. Taxonomy (NCBI): domain Eukaryota; kingdom Viridiplantae; phylum Streptophyta; class Charophyceae; order Charales; family Characeae; genus Chara; species Chara braunii. The sequence goes on from BFEA01000239.1 coordinate 720,509, forward strand.
ATATGTGTACCTTACATAATAGAGAATCTACAAATAAATTTAAAAAAAATAATAAGTTTTTTCATGCCCCGAAATAAAGGAAAAACAAAAAGTGAAAAGAGAGAAAAAACAAATTATTGAGTGGGCAAGCAAGTTTTGACACCACCATCGTTGAGGATTTTTCTTTTTTTTTTGGCTGGACAGAATGGCTTCAAAATAAAGAGGGAGATACCTTACATCACAAAGAACTCATAAAACAATTTTCAGAAAACAATAATAATATTTAGGTGCCAAAATATGTTTTTGCGGGGTCCGAACCCCTTCAAGTTCGGGCCCCGTACGGGGACCCGAACGCCCGAACGTTTGAGGGTCAGCTTAGGGGCCTCCGTACGTTCGGCCTGGCAACCATGATAATAATAATAAAATAAAAAATAAAAAAACTTACCTCTAAAAAAAACGGTTGTCCGTTGTCCTAGACGCCTGCTCCATTCATGGAGTACCATAAAGTCAGCCGCGAGATCGACGACTTCTCAGATCGTAGTAGTAGTAGTAGAAGTAGAAGTAGGGGTGTATAAGTTCCCTAATCCTGTGGTAGATTCACCCGATTTTGCTCATCCTATCGATGGATGTAGCAGGACCGTCACGGCACAACCTCCTGATGAGTCAGTAGAAGTCCGACGAAACAGTCAGGCACAGTCATGCTTTTTTTTTTTGGTACTATGACCCGGTCATCCGAAACGAACGGGTGCTCAGGCACCAAAAGAAGAAAAACTAAAAGAAATGAAAAACATAATCTAAAGAGAAGAAGACAAATCTAAAAAGAAATCTAAAACAAAATCTAAAAAAAAAAAAAAAAAAANCTAAAAAAAAAAAAAAAAAAAGCAAAAAGCGAACTTACCTCGTTGTAAAACAGTCGCCTGTTTTCCTTGGGCACTGTCAAGGCACTGGGGCTGAAACACCCCAATCACTTCCAACGGCACCATGTGCCGCTTCACGTTCAGGTAGTTTTAGGTTTTTTTTTTTTTTTTTTTTTTTTTTAATTTCGTTGGCCTTAGCCAACGGTCACGTCACAATACACCCCCCTCCACACCAACTTCGATATGCAGACGCGGGTTCGAATCCCTTCTTGGGGGGGGGGGGGGAAGGAATTGGACCGTTTTTCGATTTATGCGAGTCATCTTTGCGTAGGGGCTATGCCGATCCGCACGCGGTGGATTTCCGCCGCATGATCCCGATGATCGTGGGGCCGAAATTGGCCACGCCCGATGGCCTTACGATGGGCTGCTCCAAAAGGAGCTAGCCCAGTGGCGTCTCACCGAGTTCGATCCTGGCATCTACTGGATGGAAGTCAAATGCAGTACCTATTGGGCTAGCTCCTTTCACGGAAGTTATAACAACAACCCTTCTACTTGAAGGGATGTACCCAGCAGGCCTCCTACCATTCACCTTGGGCTGACCCTATCTGCTCCAACCCCTTAACCTATCACTTTGCCATCTACTCGGCAGGCGTTGCAGCTGGGCAGCCCCATGGCCAACCTTTAGGCCATGGGTACGACCTCTTAGCTTGAAGTCAAACCCGACGGACCCAGGAAAAAAAACAAAAAAAAAATCCTATTCCCCCCCCCTTTGCACCGCGGCCCTATACCCGGCGCGTCCCTTCTTTTTAGACTTGTTAGCCGAGCGACATTATTTTAGGTAGAATAGGTCTAGTTTCAGCATTTCCATATCAGCGCGCTTCTGCGGCTTTGACAAAAGCGAAGCACTGCTAGTTACTGTTGCTACTTTCGGATGCTACAAGCATCCAGACTAAAGTTCAAAAACTTTTGATCCCTTAGTCATAGGTTCAGCCGGAATGAATTTTTGGCAAACGTCAGTCTCATCAAGTCCTTCAGTTCAACGAAAGAGTCGGACAGTGTCCGACGTTTTAAAATCCCCGGCAAATACCCTTACAAGGGTATTTGCCCCAACACCGTGTCCAATGGCAAGGAGGGGACTCATGACCTCCTGCGAGGTGATGAGCCTCCTACCGACGTGGTCGCGGGTGCTGCCTTTTGTAGCTTCTCTATTCAACGCTTAGCAGGCTGCGTCCGCTGTGAACTGGAACTTGAAAAGTCAGTTATCCTAGCCCCCCCCCCCCGCTCGCAATCACCGCTCCGAAGCGAACCGTTGGCCCCTCTACGAATAACCAAAAGAGGAAATAAATTCAAAAGGCAACTAAGAAAAATAAAATAAAAAAAAATCAAAAGACAACTAAGAATAATAAAAATAATAATGGTGAAAGAAAATAATAGGGGAAAAGAAGAAGACATAACGACACTGCTGCAACTTGAGACCACTAGTTCATCCCAGATGAAAACGGCTAACTAAATCGGGGTGCTGATCCGACGTGCAATTTCCCCCGTTGTTTATTTTCCTTTCTTTTCTTTTTTCTTTTATTTCTTCTTACTCTGATCGTGACCACCCTTTGTACTCATTCCATAACCCGGCCAGAGGGCACTTGGCGCGCAGCAGAAAATACCACACCGTTCTCTCTTTCTCCGCGTCCTTGGGCGAGCCCGACAACTACCACGGCCACAGGCCGGTAGTGCTCTGCTGTACAGCAGGGTGTCGAGCCTGCATGGACCAATGGAAAGCCCAGTGGCGCGCCCACCCTTTTGCCAGTGCAAGCGTCGACTGGACAGGTCCATAGCAAATTCAACCTGGCCGAGTTTGCCTGAGAGCTTGGTACCCTACAGAGTTTCCTGAGCAGGTGACTGATACACAGTGGAGGTAAGTGAGCGGACGCCGGGTACACAGCCCCTCTACTCAACGCTTAGCAGGCTGCGTCCGCTGTGAACTGAAACTTGAAAAGTCAGTTATCCTAGCCCCCCCCCCCGTCGCGATAACGGCTCCGAAGCGAACCGTTGGCCCCTCTGCGAATAACCAAAAAAGGAAAAAAATTCAAAAGACAACTAAGAATAATAAAAATAATAATGGTGAAAGAAAATAATGGGGGAAAAGAAGAAGACATAACGATACTGCTGCAACTTGAGACCACTAGTTTATCCCATATGAAAACGACTAACTAAATCGGGGTGCTGATCCGACGTGCAATTTCCCCCGTTGTCTATTTTCCTTTCTTTTCTTTTTTCTTTTATTTCTTCTTACGCAAATCGTGACCACCCTTTGTACTCATACCATAACCCGGCCAGAGGGCACTTGGCGCGGAGCAGAAAATACCACACCGTTCTCTTTCTCTCCGCATCCTTGGGCGAGCCCGACAGCTACCACGGCCACAGGCCGGTAGTGCTCTGTTGTACAGCAGGGTGTCGAGCCTGCATGGACCAATGGAAAGCCCAATGGCGCGCCCACCCTTTTGCCAGTGCGAGCGTCGACTGGACCGGTCCATAGCAAATTCAACCTGGCCGAGTTTGCCTGGTATGATGTAGAGAGTTTGATACCCTACAGAGTTTCCTGAGCAGGCGACTACTACACAGTGGAGGTAAGTGAGCGGACGCCTGGTACACAGCGAAGGTAAGTGAGCAGACGCCTGGTACACAGCGGCGGTAAGTGAGCGGACGCCTGGTACACAGCGGAGGTAAGTGAGCGGACGCCTGGTACACAGGGGAAGGCAGGGACACCACGCCCTCCGACATGATACCAACCCCTGCCCAGTGTCCCCACTGGGCCAGAACAGCACGTCGATTAGTACAAAAGGATAGCAAGCTCGAGAATACCCATTTATTCTCACAGCTCTCCGCTGCGAAACCCTTGAAATAAATTTAGCGGTAATTGTTGTCTCTCGCTCATCATAGTACTAGCATTCCCTTTTCTCCTTCTCAATAACATTCTCTCACTACGCTAGCACTCTTTTGTAGCGCTAGCGTTTTCTTCTTCCTTTTCACTTTTCTTCCTCCGAGTGGCAATATCATCCTCTACCATGCCTGAAGCATGTCGGGGACAAGGAAGAGGGAGAGGTGGAAGAGGAGGGAAGGCTCCAAAGGAGCCAGCACCGTCGTGGCAGAAGGCACATCAACTCGGAAGAGGAGGAAGAATAGAGGTATGGGTATGAGACCCACTCAAGGGCTACCCACGCCATTCATTCTCTGGGTGGTACGAGAGAACTTTATCCCTAACGAGGATGGAATATTACCAGAAGAAATATGAGGCGAGCTACGACGCTCCGAATACTTCCTCCCCTCCATATTCCCCTAGAGCACCTACCATCCCCGCGACAAGCAAGGCGTTAGTGCCTGTACCTTCACCCTCTATTCCATGCGTGGCTCCCTCTCTGCCCCAGCTCAATAGTTGCACTCTCTGCTGCATTTTCTTTCTTCTTGCTTTACTTCAGATAGAGTGCATGATTATCTTTTACATCTTGCATAAGCACGAGGTCCTTCCCTCGAACTTCTGAGTCTTCCCTTTTCTTAATCTTCTCAGTCCGTTCCATATCTCATAGCGTCCCTGGCTTAAGAGTTTGAATACCTTGAGGTCGGGGATGCAGGTTCCTCGTGAACCAGGCCGCTCTGTCTGCTACCAAATAAAATTTAAGAAGGATTACTTCTCAATTTTCTCGTTTGCAATTTGTCTTTGACTTTTATTCGCTTGAAATCTGAATTTCTCTTTGACCTTTTCAGTGGGGAAGTTACCTCGTTTCCCACTTCTGATAGTGTTTCCAGGGATATCGTCAATCTGGCGTTAGCAGTATGGACACTCGTTGTCAGCAGTATCAGGGGTGAGGCATACCAAACTTCTTTTTCTTGTTCTCTGGCCTGAGTGAGACGTCTTCTCAACTTCTCAAGCAACCGAAAGGGATACCAAACCCCGTTCTCTTTCTTTGATATGAGTGAGGCGTCTCCTCAACTTCTCTGATAAGGAAAAATGGTACCAAACCCTTTTTCTTTTCTCTGGTCTGGGAACTCTTAGGTGAGCCTTCATGAGCCTGCAAAACAACCAGTTCATAAACCACCAAGCATGTTTCCAACATACATTCCCTGACAAGTAGTCGTCAAGCAATAATTAAATAGAAAAAATAAAATAAAACCCATAATAGAATAATAAGTAACATAAACAATTCTTTGTACCCAAGAGTTATTGATTGCCTTGGTTTTGGCTTACCACTGGCCTGGGGTGACAGACCTCCCATCAGTCTGGCAACCCTCATTCGGTCCGCCTCAGGCGAGGATTAATCAGACCATTTGTCTTGACAACCTTTTAACCTGCCTCCAGGTCAAGACCACCATACCCACTACTCGAGTATGGTGACCCTTTGGCGCACCTCACGCAAGGACACCTAGACTATGACGGGTCTGGTCACCATATGACAGTAGACCTCCCGTCAGTCAAACTGTCCCGTACCCGGATTTGACCACTGTTGCCGAGGACCGGCTTACCCACCAGTTTTTGGCCTAGGGCGATGGCTGCCCCACCCATAATTTTGAACGTAGGACCTGGTCTAATTACGTTTCTAGGATTTGACGAACCTCACTGGATTGCATCCTCTGACTGCGGTAGGGTTCCAACTGACCCCTTTTGACCTCATAGGTCAGGCTCCCGGAATCTTAGCCTCAGTTAACTATGAAATTCGATACTCGCGTCGTGGACCTGCTGACCCCACCAGATTGCAACCTACTGCGGTAAGGCTCTGGCTGGCCCCGACAATCAACGCATCTTAGGCTAGAGAAGAAAACCCCAAGCACAAACAATCAAACGTACATCTCAAGCCCATAGTCAGATAACCCATGCCCCAGATAACGAAACTGACATTTCTCAAGAGACGTCCCTTCGATCTCAAGAGGCACTAAACAGCAACAAACGACAGGCGGCAGTGTACTTCCTGGAGGCCTCCCTTCAGCCTAAAGGAGTACAGAGTGCTATTCCCAGAGAGGTCTTTTTCCTCGTCTGAGAATACTCCCAAGAGACCTCCCATCGGCCTCAAGGAAGTATAGAGAATACTCCCAAGAGACCTCCCAGAGAGGTCTTTTTCCTCGACTGAGAATACTCCCAAGAGAATACTCCCTGGAGACCTCCCCATGGATCTCAGAGAGGTCCCTTCCCTCATCTGAGACAGAAGATAGGCAACCTAATCAAGAAACACGAAGTCCCTCTGCTAACAACTCTCTAGTAAAGCAAAGATGAACTTCTTTATGCCTATCTTCTTGATAATTCTCTTGGACAGGCAACTCAATCAAAAGTCTCTCCACTGGCAACTCTCTAGTCAAGTAAAGTTTGATTTTTTTTATGTCTGTCAAACTTTCTCTTAATTACAAGGAGTTAATACTGATTACCCTTTGATGTACCGCAACCACGAGTTCTCTGAACCTGATACTGCATCAACACTTAGAAGGATGATCTCTCATCACTCTCTCATTGCAACTGCACCTTACAGTTGTCTCCCACTCAGGGATCGGATACTTGTGGATCGACTGTGGATCTCCGTCAATGACACTTCGATCTTATTAACTTTGTCACTTATAAAAACAAGAAAATCAATTCAGATGCAGAAACGAATACGGATCATCTGAGAAAGCCCTCTCAAGTCTCTCGCGACAAAATTTGACATGCTGAAAATTGACATGCTGAAAATTGACATACTGAGTTGACAATGCAAGAGTAATCAGGGCTTAATAAAACTTCGGTCTTTGCGGTGCCTTGCTACCTGTCCTCAATTTTATGAGGCTGCTTTCTTGCTGGATGATTGACTCTGTTTTCCTTTCTTTGTGGTCATCATAGGAACCAGGCCAAGGTCTCTGAAGATTAACTTACGAAGTCTTGACCCTGATACCATATCATGAACTCTTGAACCATCCATCTCTAATATTTTATAGACTTTGCCCTCTACTTCTCCTGTAATTTTGTACGGACCGAGCCATCTGGGCTTTAACGGTTTGGTCCACTGAGGGAATTGTCAAACAGAAAAACAATTTCACCGATTTTTAATTTCTCTTTCTTATATACCTCTTCTTGTTTCATCTCTCTTGGTCTGATAATTTGTTGGTTGCCATTATCTCTGCAGCATCTATACCAGCTTGGTCAACCTCTGATATTTGTCTGTTCTAATATGAAGAAACTCTGAAAAAGAGTATTTTCTGTCACTCTCTTGACTTGACCATGTCTTGACTATACTCTCAATATGTAAAGTACCATACCGACTATACAATAGAGCGAATGAAGCATAACTAGTGGTTCTCTTCACAGTAATGTTATCTGCATAGACTGCAACTCTTAATACTTTCACACCATTTAGCAAATGAATCTTTCAGAGTTTTGCGACCTCTCTCGGCCGGAGCATTTGCTTGAGGATGGTAAGTGGTTACATATCGAATTCTGACGCCCAGTCTGAGAGTGGTTTTTCTCACAATCTCATTTGTGAATTCAGATCCTCTGTCTGAGACAAACTCTCTAATGAAGGGATATCTGAGATAGACTTTCTCTATCCAATCAGCCACTTGTTCGGTTGTCTTTCTCTTAAGAGCCTTTGCCTCAACATAGCCAGATAAATTATCTCTCATGTCGAGTATGTATCTCATACCACCTTTGCCTAGGGGCATGGTGATGAGATTCAAGTGAACCCGACTCTGACTCTACCAGGATAGTAGGAAATAAAGGTTCATTCATCCTTGTTGTAGACCTCTTCTGACATAACACACATGACTTGCAGAATCTGTAAATCATGTCTTTCATGCCAAGCCAAAAATAGAGTTTAACTATCTTAGAGTAAGTTGCTTCAGCAACTCTATGACCACCAGCAACTCCTTCGTGTAGAGCAACAATTATTTCTAACTGTCTTTCTTTCCTACGAACCACCCTTAATGGAGACAATCCCCCCTTACCATCCACAAAGAGGTGACCTTTCTTTAGTCTCAACTTCTTCCTTGAGTTTTTGCAGTAGTATTCCCTTAACTATTCTCTTTCCATCTTCTTCTCAATCTCTTGATAACTTTCATCGTATTCTTCAAAAATGAATGATATCTCTTATTCCTTCTCCTCAACCTCTCCTTCATTCTTTGATCCAGAACTTTCCTCTAGTTCATGGACAACCACAGTTGTTGCACTAACTTTAGCATACCAATCGTTTGGTTCTAACTTTTCTTCTTTCTCAAAAATTAATTCATGGACAACCACAGTTGTTGCACTAACTTTAACATACCAATCGTTTGATTCTTACTCTTCTTCTTTCTCAAGAATTAATTCGTAAATATAAGCCTCAAAGATTTTTCCCCAGTTGTCTCTCTCTTCAGGTCATAAGCTTCACATATAGGAACTTGGAGCCTTATAGTCTTCATCATCCTCCTCGTTCAGGAAGTTATTAACATAAACAGATTCTTCAATCATCCCGTCAACGTCTTTGTCTTCATTTTTTCTCCACTCAATTCGGCTTAAGCCATCTGCTCGGTTTTTCTCAGTGGGAATTTTTTCCAGTTTAAAATCAAAAGTCCAGATGAAGGCAATTCATCTCCTTACTGTTGGATCTCCGTATTGATGTTTTTTAATAACACCAATTACAGCAGATGCATCAGTCCTCAGAAACGAAACTCCCTCCTAACACGTAATGCCTGAAGCACCTGAGACAATGAATGATTACCAAGTTCTTTCCTGAAGTGAGTGTAGCCTCTTTCCGTGGAGTTGAAAGTTTTACTTTCAAACCGTAGAGGTCGCTCTTTTTCGTTTTCATATTTCTGAATAAGTATACCACCAAGAGTTGCTGGTCCTCCATCTGCCACGATGATGAAGGGTCTTCCTTCTTCATCATCATAGAAAGACACTCCCAGCACCACACCTCCATCCTTTAATTTTTCTTGTAATGTCTCTGCAGCAATCTGTTTTTTTTCAGTTTGTGATAAGTCAGCACCCTTTCTTACCATCTCTCTTAGAGACTCTGCAAGGCTAGCAAAATGAGAAATAAAAATCCTTAAGAATCCACAGACACCCAAGAAGCTTCTGACGTCTGACACTCGCTTGAGGGGCGGAGGCCAGTTCAAGATCTTGTCTATTTTATTGGGGTCAAGACTGTTACCCTTGGAGAAACCTAAGATGGTTACCTCTGCTTGAAAGAGAAGGGGATTGGTCCCACTGGCAGTCATATTATATTTTTGAAGTCTTTCTCGGACCAACTTCACTTCTTCAGCATGCTCCCAGACAAACTTCTTGACTCCATCAGCGACCTAAGTCTCGTGTTTTACTATGGGTCCTTTCACAGGGTTATCATCAATATAGGGGCAAGTTATCTCAGGGGAAATATCCTGCATGACTTGGATTACTTCCCTTTGAACCACTGCTGCACAATTGGTCCAACCTTGAGGTACCACGCACATCTGAACGAGTCATTTTGGTGTGACAATCATCGGTCGGCTAGTGGGATCAATGGGAAACTGATCATAACCAGGATATAAATCAATCAAAGAACAAGTGCATCGATCAGCAAAGGATTCATAAAGGAGATCAGTATTAGGAAGACTACCTGCATCACGTTGCCGAGCGCATCGGCTCCCGCCTTTTGGTAAGGCGTGGGGGCCCTCTCGGCTATGTCACGCTGGAGAAAAAAGAACAAAACCATTAACAAGAGACAACTTAGGAACAACATATAACAACCCCACGAACCACCAAAATGGCCGCGGTTGCATCGCTCCTTCGCTGCTCTAGCCGGGTGCGGCAGTTGTACATCACACGGTCCCCTACGACAGGATACATTTCTGCGGGGCACATCTTGCCTTCCCTGAGGGGCGGTCACCACCCTCAAGGACGTATCCCTACCAAGCTACTGACCCACATGCGAAAGCTTTTACGCGCGATTACAGAGGTAGGTCAGCCGAGGGCGTTTGCTCGTTCGCTGCAGTATAGGCACACTTGGTTAAATGCCAAAGTGAACTCGATCGTCTTTCGTTCCATAAGGCGCTGATCTCTTAAGTACGATCGGACGCCGGTCGACTAGGACGATCTCAACCAACGCGAAACCCATACAATGATCCTAGTTCCTTTACAATTCTCTCTTGAGTCGAAATAAAATCAGTACACTTTATATCCAATCACCCAAGATAGGTTTATGACTTGATGAGATGATCTGCGAAAGTTATTATTCACAACCTATATGACTAAAGAAACCTTCATACTGCCGCTTACGAGGCGGAGGCTCGAGATTGATGAAAAATTAAGAAAAGACAACCTAATATTTAACTTATAGGTTGGTCCATTGACATACCTATTAAACCCTGCCAAGAATGACTTTTGCAAGTAAATTTCACAGCTACAATGCAGATCAACAAGTGACCTGGTTCCTTGTTGAAGTTTGAACTCTCCGTTTGACCACACCTCCGTAGCATATGCAGATTGCTTGGAGAAAAGTACTATCTAGTGAATAAAAATTTTGTTGGCCGCTTTGTCCTTCTGACAATAATTACTCTTTTCGTTTCTCGAATGATGAACTATTCACCTTCATCATTGGGATACCCAAAAAAAAACCGCAGTCGTTATCACTGCGCAAAGAGAACAATCATCTTCATTACCTACTCCGTCTTGCGGGCGAGAGTTTCTTATGTCTCCAACTTTTATTTCTAATGGTGACACCTAAGGTGACCACCTGCAAGGATGTAAATTAACCCCCACGTCACCCAAGACTCGACGAGGGTTGATCCATATTGCATTGTCATGCACCTATCCCTCTAGGAAGTGGTCTGTGGATACTCTTTTCCCTCGCCTGAGCCCGAAGACCCAGATCTCAGAGGTTGGGCCGTCACCACCGAATCGACAAAGTACCACCCCCGACGAATCAGGTCCACTCCAAGTCGATAACAGGGCCGGTTTCGAAAGCATACGAACCCCTGCCTTGATGCTTTCGAAAGATAAAGACTATGTTCACCACGAGTAGGTTTCTTATATTCTCATTACTCCTAAGTTCTGGGCAACTTAAACGAAAAAGAAATTGAAGAAGGCAAATAATGAGAATCATTTGGACAGGTATAGGTAGATAAGGTCATTCGGGATAAAAAAAAGTCAATCATGGGGAGAAAGTTAAATCCGTTTGACCTTATCTGCTTTATTTCAATTGAATTCATTTTATGGTGCACACATAATTGAAGGTTTTCAAGACATCGTATCCTTTTTGGCATGCAGGCAGGTGAGAACTAAAGAACAAACAATACTTTTCCCTTTTCTCCAACAGGCATAATCAATCTCCTTTGCAAGCATCCTCTTCTACCTACCTGCACACCAAGCCAAGCAACAAGTTAAAGAGAAAACAGTGCAATCCCATACTCGGGTTAGACCTTTTCATTCACATACATGACTCGCACAACTTTCCTTTACCTTTTCTTTTGAATATTCAAAAGGAGGGTGCTCCCAAGAATAAGTCCCACGTCGTCCCAACATCCTGATTGCAGTTTCAACAACATCACATCCTGCAAGGATCTGTCCCAAACCAACTTGCAAATCTACACTGCCTTAAACCACAACGTCTGCACCCAAAGTTGGTTCCACTTGGTCCCAAGATGGTCCCAAGTGATCCCCGGCAGCCCCACACCATCGCCCGCAATACCAGATGGTTCAGAACTCAAAACCACTCGCACTACGTGCCGCAAAAAAAAAATACAGGTGGCCCTGGCTCAAAACCGGATGTGTCGCGAGTCCAATAGCCACTGCCGCGTGCACTCACTCTGCACTCTTTTCATGCCACCGGTCCACGCACCACTGCCGCTTAATCCCAACCGTGCACGAACACCAATCCAACCTCTATACCATGCTGGTCCGCCATAGCCACCACACACCAAAAAAACAACGGCGTGACCATCGCTCGCCGCACATACGCAGCATAACCCTACTGAAAAGTGTTGCTGCCGCCGTGCTAAAACAAATGGCAACACTTCCCCACTGACAGTGTCACTGCCGCCGTGCCGAAAAAAAAGGTAGCACTTCCGCTGAAAGTGTTGCTGCCGCCATGCCAAACAAATGGCAACACTTCCCCCTAAAAAGAAAAGGTTGCCGCCGAGCCAAATTTTCGACAGCATAACCCCTGACGACCCTTGCCATTCACTACCCCGTCCAGCCCTGACGCAGCCCGTCGGCCGCGGCACCCATGCAGAGGTGGGGCAGTGAGCTCCCAACCTTTGGCTATGGATGCACTGACCTGTCCTCCTCCAACAACGTCTCTCCTCACCCTGCAGACTTCCACTTCTCCACCAGCAGTACCTCCGCCGGCAGCACCGCCCCTCACAATCTGATGGAGCTCATCTGCACTTGAAGTGCAAGTGAGCAGCATCACTGCCTCAACAACTGTGAGGCAAGTGTGGGTGTTGCGGGCTCTTATAGCCACTAGAAAACTGTGGGCAACGACTTTGTCCACAGTCAAAATTCGAAACTGGTCTGTGCCCTTGATCTAAGGCTACGATCAAGGGCCACAAACGTTGATGTTCCCCTAAGGAAACCAGGGCCTTCCATTCCCAGAAGCATCTGGCCTTCCCTGCAGGTCGCATGCTCTAGGGAACAGCTGTACCCAACCAAAATGTTGCAGTCTGTTCAAAAAACGAACAGGCGGAGTTAACCCCATACTTACACATACACGCACGTACCTTACCATGGTTGCGACCACATACGCGACAGTTTTCTTTTTCTTCCCTTTTTTTTTTTTCCTTTCTCTTTTTTTCTTTTTATTTTCTTTTACCCACCTCGTTTTCCTGTGAGGGGCAACCCGCCGTTCGAAATGAACAGCAGCCCCTCCAAGTCATTTCACAGAGTCGAACTAGAGTCAAGCTCAGAAGGTTCGTCTCTACCCCCTGCTCCCACATGCTATATGCGCCTGTATCTGGCACACCTCAAGCACCCGATTCAGGCGCAAAATAGCAGACTCCTGCCCGTTGGTGGGTTGGAGTCGCTCGGTCAGTAGGTGCTTGGATTGGCTCGGTCGGTAGGTGCTTGGAGTGGCTCGGTCGATAGGTGCTTGAAGTGGCTTGGTCGGTAGGTGCTTGAAGTGGCTCAGTCGGTAGGTGCTTGGAGTGGTTCGGTGGGGAGGTGCTTGGAGTTGCTTGGTCAGTAGATGCTTGGATTGCCTGCCTCTGTCGGCATAGGTGCTTGGAGTGCCTCAGTCAGTATAGGTGCTTGGAGTGGCTCCGTCGGTATAGGTGTTTGGAGTGCCTCGGTCGGTATAGATGCCTGGAGTGCCTTGGTCGGTATAGTTGCTACGTGGCTCTAGGTGCTTGGAGTGGCTCTGTTGGTATAGCTGCTTCGAGTGGCTCGATTGGTAGGAACTTGGAGTGGCTCGCTGGGACGTGCTTGAGGTGGCTCAGTCGGTAGGTGCTTGGAGTGGCTCAGTCGGTAGGTGCTTGGAATGGCTCGGTCGGTAGGTGCTTGGAGTGACTTAGTTCATAGCTGCTTGAAGTGGCTCGGTCAGTAGGTGCTTCGACTAGCTTGGTAGGTAGGTGCTTCGAGTGGCTCTGCGGGTTGGAGTCGCTCGGTCAGTAGGTGCTTGGAGTCGTTGGGTTCATAGGTGCTTGGAGTGGCGGTGTGGGTAGGTGCTTGGCGTGGCTCGGTGCGTACGTGCTTGCAGTGGCTCGATGGGAAGGTGCTTGGAGTGGCTTGGTTGGTAGGTGCTTGGAGTGGCTCTTTGTGAAGGTGCTTGGAGTGACTCAGCGGGTAGGTGCTTAGAGTGGCTCGGTGGGTAGGTGCTTGGAGTGGCTTCACGGCAACGTGTGTGGAGTGGCTCGGTCTATACGTGGCTGGAGTGGCTCGGTCGATAGGTGCTTGGAGTGGCTCG
>BFEA01000239.1:747199-761112 GCA_003427395.1 Chara braunii
CCCCGCCCCCGGCCCCGCACCAGCAGCTACCCCGGTCCCACGAGTGGTGGGTGTGGCCCCGGGGGTCCGGGATGGGGCATAAGACCCCATTTTTGGGGTTTAGCCCTTGTGGTGCGCGCTTTCGCTGCGCACCCCCCACTATTTTTATTTTTATTTTTTGAATTTTTTTTTTTTTTTTTGAATTTTTTTTTTTTGCGGGGGGGTCTGGAGCCGGGGTTGGGGGTGCCCAACCCCGGAACCCCGCCGGGGCCCCAGGGCCGGGGCTCGACAACCCTGGTCACCACTAGTACTTGCACTAGTGGTGCTAATATTCTTGGTCGTCAAGATGTCGATCTTGACGGTGCACCTTGCATTTATTATTTTTCCCTCATGTGGTGCCGCCGTTTCTTCTTGGGACTTTCACATGTCCCCGCCAGTTGTCCCGTCGGTGGTCCCCGACACTTAGTGTCGCCGGTGGTCCCCGACACGTAGTCCCATCGGCGGTCCCCGACACTTAGTCCCGTTGTCGGTCCCCGACACTTAGTCCCGCCGGTGGTCCCCGACACTTAGTCCCGTCGGTGGTCCCCGACACTTAGTCCCGTTGTCGATCCCCGACACTCAATCCCACGTGGCCCCGGGTGCCTTTCCCCGAGGTGTCCCATGCCCCTTGGGCGTCTCGTCGCCCCATAACAACCCCTCTCCTTAGTCTTTTCTCGCGCCTTGTGCGTGCCGATCTCTTTGGTCGTGGGTCTCCGCTCCGAGGCTCCCATAGGTGGCCCCCACGTTGGCCCCTCATTTCCTGGCTTCCCGCGGCTTCTGGCCGCCCATCCCTCGACTTCCTCATTCCCTTATTGCTGTCGCGCTGCAATTGCTAGTTCAAAGGGCCCTTTGACCTTAGTCTTATTGCATTCCGATGACCCTCCCGACCTCCTGCTATGTTCTATGTGCCCCTGTTCTTGCGCTCGATTGCTTGCCACCGCTAGTTCTTTCCTCATGTGGTTCTATCCTCAGGGCATCACTCCCTTCTGCGGCCTAAGCCTTTATCTTGTCTTACTTCGGATTTCTCTGTTGTGCACAGATCGTCCATATTCGGTCTCTCGAGTGATGGGAAGTTATTCGGGACTCACCGGTCTCGATACATTCCCCCCACTCTTTCGCGGTGTCCTCATCGTGCATCAATCTTTTGTCAATGAGTTTTGGAGGGAATAGATGGGAAAGGGAGATGAGGTGTTATGGATGGTTAGTTTACCAGGGTCCATCCTGTTCTTTTCCCATTCTTTTCTCAATCTTTTCCTTAGCTTCCACCCCTTCGGGTGGAGGAGGGTATGGGGGAGTCAAAGGTTCTACAACTTAGACCAGGTTGCTCATTTCCGTCATAGCTCTGCCTCTTTTTCTTTCCCTCAATTGAGGTGCAAACTTCCTCTTCAGTCAATTCTGTATATTCAGCAGGGCAGCCCATAATTCTTTCAACTTCAGTAACATGAAGCTGACGAAACTCTCCTTGCTTTATGCACTTAACTACTGGCATGCTGACTTTATTCCCAGGGTGACAATTTGTTGTCATGACACAATTGATTTTCTCATTTTATACCTCATTTTTGTTGTTAACAAATTGTAGGCAATTTTTCGGATGCATCTCTACGTTAGGCATTTACTCCGGAAGGGATGTTCGTCCTGTACAACCGCCGTCTTTGCTGTGGTGATACCCACTTCGAATCAGTGAGTCCAGGCACAACTCCCCCTAAGTGTTTCGTAATCTCAAATTTGTCTTCCCATTTCATTGAGAAAACATTTTGGATTTGTCTCATTCATTATTCTTAGAGTTAAAAAAATAATCTATTTTTCGGCCCGTGCAATCCATGTTTTCCTTTTACCGTTCCCCGACGTGTAGGCTTTGCGAAATCCACATGCATCTCCCCCGGGTCCTTTCGCCCGACTTTCCGCAGGTCCTACCAGTTTTGCATTCATATCACTCTTTGTCCTTTCTTGTTCCTTGCTTATTTTTAATTTTTTCATGCATGCTGCCCATTTCATCCCCTTGTGCATTCTCTCTTTCGGACACCTTGTCAGACCTTTTTCTCAGACTCATGCAAGCCAAACATTCATCTGTTTCCCAATCTTTCTCTCAGATCCATACATAGTCCATCATACACGTCTTTTGTTTTCCAGAGGTCTTGCTCGGCACATTTTCAGGCTCGTGCCAATTCAATCACACAAGTCGCTTGCCAGGCCTTTTCTCAAGCTCATGCAACGTCAATTTCTCACCCGTTTCTCTTCTGGACATCTTGCCAGGCCTTTTCGCAAAGTCAATTACTCATCCATTCTTCTATTCTGGACATCTTGCCAGGCCTTTTCTCAAGCTCATGCAACGTTAATTATTCATCCGTTTCTCTTCTGGACATCTTGCCAGGCCTCTTCTCAAGCCTGTGCAAAGTCAATTACTCATTCATCCTTATGTTCATGGTATCCTTCTCTTTTGCACGTTTTTTTTTGGGTATATGGCACACCTTCCCCCCACTTAAAACGCAATGTCCCCATCGCGCGACTGGTTCTCACTCGGAGGCACGAGACCTTTGGCCCACCAACCGTAAGTCAAGGACACAAGCCCATCCGACACACACCGCCTCATCCTTCTACTCGGTCCGACCTTTCTTCTCTTACGTGGCGAGCACCAATACTGAGGTTCCTCCTCACGTCTGGTAGACAGGTTCAATCCAAGCCTTTCAGGGCCTCGTCTAGCCGTGCGAGCGTTCCTTGCGAATCGTTCCTCCCGAGTGGAAATTTTCTGGATCCGGCCTCTTTCTTTCAAGAGAGTTGAGGCTCTCAATTAGTCCACGAGTGCAGTTACGAAGACCTCGCAATTAGTCCTGAAGCGGTTGTAATGCTCCGGCGGGGCGGTGTCAATGCCCCGTGGTGGTTGTGGCTTTCACCCGGTACCACACTCAACTCCTCCCTCTGGACAGTGCTGATCAACTTAACGCGAGCCGCCGTGGTCCGCTCCAAGCGGTCGTGCCGCCCCTCAATGGCATGGCGTGTGGTCGGGGAGAACAAAAGAGACTAGAAAAAAAGAATGGCTCTCTCGCCTATTTGGTTCCCTCACCCTTTGACGTTTAGGCGTTCAACACGAGGCGCAACTTGAACTTCCCGACTAGAGCTCGTTGTCGGGGTCAGTTCCGGACGTCCCGCACCAGTCCAAGCGGTAGGTGCCTTGGTCCTTTAACCCTCATCCTCTTACAAGAGGAACAGGTCGCGCTGAGACTTTTTTCCTTACAGGGATAGAGGTCTTGGGGTCGCGGTGCGAGCACCGGTATCCCCCTCCTGCTGAGGGCAAAGACTAGAAAAAGAGAAAATTCATTTCAAGGCTATTTCCAAATCCATTTCAAGTTGCCTAGGGTCTCCTGACTATGCAATACAATATTCAATCCTCAATCATTCAATCCAATGCTATTTCTCAAGGCTGACCCTTCTGCCCATTCAATCCTCAATTCTCATTCCTCAACACCCAATCTTTGTGACCGTCCCAACGGTCCCTGCTTTTCTTTTTTCCATTTCTCTCAATAATGTACCATCCATGCGTACATCCGACTTAGCGTCTAGTACTCGAGTTGGGGCTCGCGACCCCAAGCAGCACTAGCCCACCCGGTCGTTCAACCATAGCGAAGGGAGTATGTTCAGCCCATGTTATTTTCTGTCTTTATGACCTTACATGACTTTCACTATTGTCGACTTGTTCACGACCGGTTGGATTAGGCTCCTAGGGAAGAGGGTTCTTCATGCCTCTTTACCCATAGGTCCCCTAACCTTTCTTATGCTTAGATAACATTTACTACCTGACTTTGCTCAACAACCCAAGTTCATAGTCTCTTCCTCAAAATACAACCCTTGTTTTTTCTATGATCCATAATACAACCGCCCCAGTTAATCTTATGTCAACATTTCTTGTCAACCCTTGTCTTGCAAAAACCCTCCAAGGTAGCTTTTCAACAAAAGGAGGATCGAAAACTTGTTCATCCGTGCCAAATCTCGACTAGTCCCTGCACCATTCATTTTTAACGGCCTGGTTCCCACTAGCCACGCCCTACCACTGATGTTTCTAACAGGCTTTCGTCAAACTCATGTCATGCCTACTCTCTTTTGTTGCCATCAGTCCTTATCTCAAGGTCTCAGCCAGTACTTGAATATCTCAAAATAATTTGCGCGGGAGGTAGCATCTAGAGATCGGTATCAGTCTGTCTTGCCCTTGTGAAACTTTCGCATAATCCAGACCACATCCCAAAAGACGGCCGAAATGACCAGTTCCCCATCTTTTATCCCACATTCAACCTGTCTACATGATTTCTCTTGCCGCGGCTCAATTTTCCTTCTTGATCCCTTGTCCCCTAGCCTCTTCAAGTACCTTTAATTGCGGGGTGTATCCCAGCTTAACTTATAATCAAGAACATCTATCCTTTCCTTCCTTCGGGCACCTCAAGTACTCTTTCGCCGTGGAAAGTCGACACTGTGACCAACTCGCCCCTCCTCATCTCTCTTCCGACCACTGGCTGCGTAATTGCCCAAAATCCTTATGCCACTTCGTAATGTTCGCTTACAGTTATCAGCCTAAGGTCCTCCTTTTCTCTTCCAACTTGGCTACTTCCTCCGCCTCTCTTTCGCAATAAGTATCGATAGCTTGGTGATGATCTCCTCAACCCCTCCTTTTTTTTTTTTTTTTCACAACCTCCGGTCCTCACGTCGCATCGCTCATCTTGGTGCCCTCTTGCTGTTGAGGTCCAGTCGTGTTCGTCCTTCCTTTCTCAAGCGGCGGTCCCGTCCTACCCACGACCCCGCTTCTTCTCGTGGTTACATGTCGGCCCTCAACAAAGCTCGCCCACCTCCTCTTTCTCCATTACCGAAAGGTCTAGGTTGTTTAATGTCGCTATAACGCGTCTCATCCCTCCGTGTGAATTCCAGTCAACCTTTTCTCCATTAGGGCCCAGGATCTGTCCCTTGAGGGTCCTAGAACACCGCCTTCCTATGATGTCGTGGTTAAGCTTCGGGCAAAGCCTAACGAAGTGTCCCATCAAGGTGCAATATTGACATGATTCCTTCGAAGGATCTCTCCGACCGGTTCGGCGCTCGGGTCTTGGAGCTAGAGCGTCTTGGGGTACCAACGGAGTTCGAGATATGCGGGTTTGCACCATCCGGAGGGTATCCCCTATCCTTTCCTTCTGGTTGTCCGCCCCTTCGCCTTGATCGTGCAACTCCCCCGACCCCTTTTTCACTCCGTACCCGGTTGTTTCTAAGACCTCGAACCCTTCGTTGTTTCGCTGACGACTCTCTGTTCCATCTTTCCTTTCTTGGTCGAGCTAGCCTGTGAGTCTCTCCCTTAGATTCCACAACTTACTATAGTCTTCCTTTGATAAGGATTGCCCCCCTGTCTGCTGGCTCGTTCGATGGTCCGTTCCTGGCTTTCTTATTTCCTTTGCAGTTCCTACCTTGGAAGGTCGCACCCCCTTTTTTTCCTCCGCTTTTCTGCCTGTCCCCCATTCACCGGGCTTCCCAATGATGCACTCTCGTTGCATCTCACCTTGCCAATCATCATTGTGTAGCTTATCGTCATCCTCACCCTCAATGTCTTTTATCATTTCTTCAATTACACCAGCCTTGTAAGTTGCTATCATCTGCTCTACTTCCTTAAGTCTTCGTAGGGTATCTGCTACCTTCCTTCTCTTTGTCACTCCACCCACCGAGGTCTGTGACTCTTCCATATTTCCGACTACGATTGGCCTCATTCCCCGAGATTCTGCATGCCTCCTCCCGGTATAACTCCTTTTTTCCAAAATCCACCTCGCGTTGCCTTTAACCCCTTCGCTGTTGAATCGTCGGTCGACATTTATGCTACCGTCTTGTTCCCCTGGATTTCGACCATCCATGTTGCCTACCCGATTACGTTTATTTCTCCGGGCCGTTCGGTTGCTTGCGACGTCCATAACGTATCAGACCTGCATGTCATACAATTGAAGGAAGGGGAGCTTATTTTAGACTCTACCTCTCACAGTTTTCCTATCGCTATCAGTTCCGAAAATGTTCTCGTCTTCAAATCAGCTTAATGCTTATCCTCCCGCTTCCTTGTGCACTTTAGGGTTCTCCCTACCCTAGATGTTTTCTCGCCCTCTATTTGTGTTACTGTTTCGATGGTCTCTCTTACCAATGTCACAAGCAGGACAGACAAGCAGAACCGCTTATTCCCCCATTTCGGACACTCATGCCTTGCTCGATTCCAGTTGCCCGCTGGTTGATACCTTCTCTCGATTTCGTAGGGATTTTTCATCATGCCTTGGCTCCTAAAAAGTTACGAAATCCTTCCGGCCCCTCGAATTTCGCCGAGACGTCATCCTGGTGGTTCTTGCAAAAAAAACGCACACGCGAGGCGTTCCCAGCCATCATTTGCTAGATAAGTCTCGCCTTATATCCCGCAGTCCGCCGTTCTATTTCTGCCAACTTACGGCGTGCATCCGAGACTTTCATTTTCTTGGGCGTGGTTCCTCCGGAGTTTCGAAGACTCGTCCTTTTGTTGTCCCTTCCTTCCCTATTTTCCTGAGGTCCTCTTTTGCTACCCCCGACTTTCCCCGAACTTTCTCCTGTGGAGAGATCCTTCCCATCTTCCCTGGTTCCCTCTGGTTTCGCTGACTCTCGATCCTTTACTGACGCTTCGTTTCGTTCCGTACCCTTACCCGTACCCTGACTTCCTTTGCTTCGCAGTTCCTCCGCCTCTTCTTTCGACGCCATCCCTTTACCCACCCTGCACATGGAATTTTTTTTTTTGCGAAACGGCCGGTTGTTCATAGCTTCCCTAGTTCCCGGCCCCTAGGGTCCCCTCATTCTTACTTATTTCTTTGTTTTCCCGTCTTATTTTGTCGGGACGACTTACCCAACAATTTCCTACAGGGCGTCGTTCTATCTTGCTTCTGCCGGAAGGCTTGCTGCCGAGCTTTGGCGTTTTGTCACTGCCGTGCCCTGGTCCCTTAGGGCGGCGTCTGGGGCTAGCGGCTCTCCCCTTGAGGGTAGCCCTTTTGACTTCCCGACACCCGGATGCCCCAACGTCCTTCATCGCGGGTGGTCTTCCCAGTTCCCTCCTGCCACATTTTTAGGTATGACGGAACTCCGACCATAGCCCCCTTCTGTTGATGGCTACCTTCCTATCTTAATATCCATCCTCTATTTTTTTGGCCTTTCCTTGGCGCCTTTCCTCATGCTGGTCCTTCAGGCCTGCCTTGTTCGTTTGGTTCCTCGAACATGTCAGCCACCCCGGCAAGGGAGTTTTCCCCCATCCCTATTTCCCTAACGATTATTGGTTCATATTCCTCAAACGTCAAGCGAGGCAACCCGAATATCAAAATTTCAATGAGGTCTAGTAATTCCCAGGCCTGATTTCCCCAGAACGGCCCATGCCTGACCGACACATCGTAAAACATCCCTGTTGTCTATGGTCGGAAGTGGTGAATCCAAACCAGGGTCGAATCCACCAGATCCCTCGCCCTTGCGAGGCTGCCGAACACCAGGTCCACCATGAAGCGAGGCACTCGACACCTCAGCGTTGTCATTGGGGCCTTAAATTCCCGCCAACCTCCTATCTCCAACCGGGTTCTCAGTCCCACATTCCTTCTCCCTCGCACTTCCTGGCCTACTCGGTTCAGCACCCTAGTAGCCCTCTGGAAGATTGGTAACAGACCGTGCCCTAGCGCCAATTCCGTTCCTAACATGTACCACCCTAGTTCCGGCAGGTATACGGTCCCCGTCACCCTAAGGTCAGTGTATAGGTCGTCCCTTGGTCCCCTATTAATCCTCATACCATCCCACAAACATTACACCATCATGAACGCCTGATCCCTTCCCAAGGTCACGACCCTCCATTCGGTATCCAGTCCTCGGACCATGTAGCTTGTTGGGAGCGATACCTCCCATCCACCTCCACTTTCCGTGGGTGGTCGCGGGTACGTGGGCTGTCGTGACATCCGGGCGCGTCTCATCGCCATTTTGGACTTAGAAATCCCCTGCACAGTTTTAAACAGCAAGCAAGTTTATTTATTTCATTTGGTCTTCAGTTCTCTGCCCGAGCAACTCTCCGGTCCCTAGCCTGGCGCTTCTTTTCTCCCTTTGTTCCTTCCCCTTTCTTTCGACCCTATTACCGACCTATTCCTACTTTCAGCGGCTCATACAATCGGTATAGATCATCCACGTATGCCATCCCTTGGCTTATTTCCCGTCGAACGACACCCCACACGACTTCACTACCAACGACTGGAGCCCTTGGCCTAGTGCCAAACACAACACGCAGGATGCGCAACACCTCATACTTCTGCTCACAACTAAACGGCCTCATTTCTAGGAAGGCCCGATAATACTCTCGATGTACCATCGCATCTTCATATGTCAGACTCGCAAGGTCGGCTACCGCTTGTCTTAACAAGTCCCAGGCCGCCCAACCTTTCCAGCAAAAAAGACGGCAGTCTCATCCACACATTCGCACTAGGCAATTCAAAATTCTCGACCATGGCTACCCTAAGGTCCGCCATTACATCGTCGCCTCCCGGATCCGCGAACTTGAACCCCGCTTGCCACACTAACTGCCATGCCCCTTCGAACATACTCAGCGGGTCTTCTCCTGATGCCAACCGGACTCCGAACTCCCGCCACCCGTCCTCTGATACATACCATCGCCCCTCCGCCCGCACATGTCCCCGCGGGTCTGAGTTCCATTCCCCATTCTCATTCGCACGCCACTTAACCCTCGTCACTAGGTAAACAATGTTTTCCACAAGTTCAACCCCGACCCAATCCACCACTGGGTGCCATCCCTCATTTGCGGTGGGCAGGCTAATTTTTACCCTACCATCCACGTCCCTGGGCGGCTCAATGCCCAGCGGACGGTCCTCAAGAAACGTCCTTCTTCGCGCCATCTGCGCTCTTGTCCTTGGTCTTCTCTCTCGCGATCCACACTGAACCCTACAATGGCCAGACATCCCATTCCCTTATCTTAGCAATTTTTCCCATATTTGCCTGGCCCCACGGCTTTCCTGCGCTTAGTCGAACCACAGCACTTCGAACAGTTTGAACACATCGTCCACATAACAGGGTGTTGCTGCCACCTCACGGCGGATTATGGCCTCCCTAGTTTCCGGGGCCACCTCCTGTCGGTCATTCCTTTCGATTTTCAAAATGATAAGAACCTCCCAGGCTCTATCGTCGTGGAAGGGCCCGAATTTCAAGGATGTCCTATAGAATTCTTCTGCTAGCCATGCGCAGTCCACGTGTGTTCGTTCCATCGTGTCCGCCACCTCTGTTACATGTTCAAAGCCCCCAAACCAGTCCGCCACAAACTCGGGCACCCAGATCTTGGTTCGGGTGCCAGGCGGTTTAAATTCCTTTCATCCTCCCATCACGACTCTACTGCTGACCGTATCCCAACCCTTGTTGGCGAACAGCTTGCCTTCCTTTCGGGTTCGGGCCTCTGCATCCCCTAGAAGCCACATCGGGTCCTGTCCCATTGCCAACATAGTGCAAAACAGGTGTCACCCATCCTCGGAAAGGACAATCGTTCCGAGTGACTCTACCTTGCCTTCTGCTATATCATCCCAACCTTCCTCTTCCCTTATCGGGTTCCAAATCCGCTTTATCCATACATATGACAAGTCCCGGGCAACCTCAAACCCAATCCAGTCGCACGTGGTCCCTCTCCATCCGTTTCCCGTTGGTATAGGCATTTATATTCCTCCTCTGAGTCGCCGTGGTTCCCAACCTTTGAAGGGGTATTCCATCATCCTTTATTTTCTAGTCATTTTTCCCTTTCCTGCACAATACCAGGCCACCCGTCCTCCCTAAGTTAAGTCACCCTACCCCTCTTAGAAGTCCCAGTCCTCTATCTCTTCATCTTCATCTTCATCACTGAAGTCGTCCTCCTCGTCGTACATGAACTCCCTTACCCCATCTAGAAACGTCTTCCCTATTGCCACATTCCGGTAGACTATCCCCCAATGCAAAGTGCTAGGGACAAAGATATTGTCTATGCTAAGGCAGTTTAGTATCTCGGCCAGCTCCTCCGCCCAGTTCCCCTCGAACGGCCCCATCTCTACTGATAACTGAATAAAATTCTGCCTAGCGCATTGGTATAGCCCGAGGTTCGTCATGGACTGGCATATTCGCACTAGCCTGCTCCGGGTTCCGAAAACCGCATCTACTAGGAAGGGAGGCAACACACATCGCATGGTTCTTACGGGTCGCCTTATGCTTCCTCTATCCCCAAGTTCCACCCATACGTCTACCTTTTCCATTTCCATTTTCCGCCGCTGACATGCAGTCCACACAACCTCTACTTCTGCCTTCCTAAACAACTCGTCCGGTGTATTCCCGAATGCCAACTCTATAATCATAGCTTTCTCCCCATCTTGCGACAAGTAGACCCACCCCCGGGCTTCCACCGTCCCTCGGAATTCCAAATCCATTAAACTTGGTGACAACCTCGTCAAGCTGACATTAGTCCATATTGTTTCTATCCAAAGGAAAGCATCCTCTCCTTCCAACATTACCATTTGATACGCTGGTTTAAGGTTCGTCCACGTTCCATTTTTCTAGAGGACGACCGATACCCCATCTTTTACATCTACTGGCTTTTCCGGGCCGCTGGTATAGATCGGGGAAGGCAACCATCACGCCATCTTGTTTTCAGCATCCGACCCCTGTTTTCATAAAAAGTCACCAACCGATCCTTTTGGTCAGGTCAACCCTTGTCCTAAATGAGAATTATTTCAGACCCCTCATCAAGGTCTCCCTATTTTACCTCCCCTTTCCTAAGTACCCCCTTCCTACAATTCCCTCGGCCGACCATCCATTTGCCCACATTCTTTCTCTTGGTTCCATTCCAATTGACCTCTATCCTCCTTCCTTTCGATCATCTCTCACTCGTGCGGACTTAGATGGGAGGGGGAATAGACTTAGAAGAGTGTCCGTCCAACAATCCAAGCTCAATCAATTTTTACAGAGGGGGAACACATAAAAGAAAATCAGGCATCCTCACATACGGGCCGGTCATCCCCTCACCGGCCATCCCAATATGGTCTCTCCGCTGGTACTATCGGTAGAGTCTTATCCCATACCTTAAGCGCAGCTCAACCGTCACGAGTGCGGTACCCAGGTCCCGGCAAGGCATTCGCCCTTTCCTCCTTACCCAGAATACCCCATCCCGACTTGCCGCTCGTGTACCCACCGTTAATCTCGGGAATCACCCCGCACATCTCGGTAGGGCCATTGGAGCCAGCCGTCCAGGCATTCACTTCCATCGGTCCGATAAGGAACAATTTTTCCCAAACCATGCTACGAGAAGCTCTCAATCGTCTCCAAGGCTCCTTCCTTGCCCCATATGTAGTGGTCCCCCGGCCGTCTGCCGCCAAGCAGCCGCCCCGCCTGAAGAGGTTTCACATCCCACCTGGGCAAGATCATCGAGCCATGCTCGGACCGCTCCGGTGAGAATGCTACTAGTCAGCTAACGAGACCAATCCTTGCCTGACAGTCCGGTGGCCCGACCCCCACACACGGAACCCGGTGAACTTAAAAGAGGACGACCAGCTCGCATCCCGCACCGGCCGACGCAAACCAATCCTTTCCTTCCAAATGGCAGGATGCTCAATATCCCAATCATGCAATCACAAGTCCCAAGTAGGACACACATAGTACAAGTGCCTTTCCCTTGGTGCACCCAGCGCTTCCTACCCATAACTCACAAATTTTCTCTGAGGACAATGAGTGTCACCCCCCCTACTTTCATGCATAGTGGTTGGTTCATTCTCATGAGAATCTTCAAGGGTGAGCTAGTTTTCCTTGGAGTCTAGCAACTCCCTTCATTCCCTTCTTTTCACTTGTCTGTCCTTTCATAGGGTAGGATTGTTCTTTCTTGATGACCCGTTGTGTTCATATTGGTTCCTTCAATCGTTAAAAAGGTGCAAAGTGCATGAGCCCGCTGGACTCAAAAGAAGAAGGGGAAAACACCCATTCGGTCGGATCACTCCGCCATGGGATTTTCATTGGAACATGGCCTAAGCCAAGCACCAACCGCCTGTCAGGTAACCGGAGCCCTTCTTTCATACGAAGAGGAAGGGTCGACCTGCGACTTGCCCAAGACTTCCCCGGACTGGCGAACACCAGCATCGGACGCAGGAGGGCTAGAGCCATTCCTCAAAGGAACGGTTGATCAAGTGCATAGCATGCATGTTATACCTCCAGGCCTGGCCATGCCATGCGCCCAGCCACCCTCAAATCTGATTTCTCACAAGGGAAAGAGCAAACACAAGTCCATTTTACTTGTCTTGGGTTGTGTACACGTAAATGCGTCGGGCGCCCCCGTCGGAATCGTAAGGGTCAATTTAACCCCATGCCCGTCACCTCCACCATTTTTGTAAGGCCAAACCCCGGTAGACTTTCGAGCCTTAGTCGACCGCACTGCGGGTCCCAGTTGGCTCGGCCCGTCCACACTCATGCTCAGGGCGCGGGCCATTCGTCCCAAGGTCACCCCCACCTAGTGCTTTGAGATGGATGGGGGTGGGCCATCGCGCGAGAGAGCTTTGACATTGGGGATGTAACTCAGCCCTCACCCCGGGTGGTAGTCTCGCTGGTCGTTCCGCAACGCTGATTTTTTTTTATTCTTTATTGTGTTCTCAAGCAACTGCTCCTTCCAATACGCAGGCAGTCCAGGGGTTCTTTGAGCCTTTCTCTTCTCTTGTGCGTAGGCTAAGCGTCATCCTTAGGCCACGCACCATTTCCCTAAGCATTTTGGCTATATGGCGTCATTAGGGTGCGGTGGGGCTGTCCTTCCCCTCGCCTCTATGCATCCATCGGATTTCACAATTTGCTTCCCACCTTATTGAAGTAGGTCCCTTAGTCTTTTCAGGGTCCTCATATGCATGCACATACAACATCACATTTTCCTTGATACGATTGCACTCTCAATAACACTTCCAATTCTTCAAGTGCAAACATCATTTTCATGAATTGGCTTTATGTCAAGGGTCCCATAGCCCCTTTGTCCCTCTTCCCTTTTCCTCTTAGTGCCCAGTTCCTCTCGCCCTTATGCCGCTCAAGGCATTTCTAGCCATTACTCACCTGCACAATCCCACACAAGCAAGAAGATCGATACAATGTCCCCCATTGGGGGTCAACACCTAGCCCCTCCCACATTCTTTGGCTGTGCTTTGTTCCCTCTTTGTTGTTCAATCAACCCATCCTCTTCTCATAGTCATGCAGTCGGGGAAATAGTTGAGTCAAACTGACCTCACTTTAAACCTGTGTTCGCTTCCGGATTCCGCCTTTTTCCCACTCTTTCAAACGTACTTTCTATTTTGCCTCCTTGGTGGCACAAGGGACCGACTATCCTCCCCTTGCCCTCTTTCTCCACCAAGTGAAGTCTGATTTCTTTTACCGTCCGTACCCTGGCAATGTTTCCAAGTGAGGGGAGAAGGGTTAGTCATATGCCAAGTGAGGGAACGGGAGAGAGGGAGAGGGAAGGCGAGGTAGCAAAAGGGGGCGAAAGAGGGTCTAGAGAGGGAGGAGGGAAAAGGAAGGAGAGAGAGAGAGAGAGAGAGAGAGAGAGAGAGAGAGAGAGAGAGAGAGAGAGAGAGAGAGACAGTAAGAGACAACAAAGAAGAACACATAATCAAAACAGCTCCCCTCACCAATAACCAAAGGTCGATCACCCGTCCCATAGTGAGAGTTTGAATAAGTATTTCATGAAATAACATAGCAATGAGACGCATAGACCAATGAAAAACACATACTCATAGGGAAAGAGATCAACTAAGCAACGAACTTGATAATGCACAAAGAGAAGAGAGCAACTAAGCAAAGATCCGGAACATGAACTCGACAATGCACAAGGAGAAGAGATCAACTAAGCCACGAACTTGACA
>BFEA01000239.1:815471-828654 GCA_003427395.1 Chara braunii
AAAAAAAAAAAAAAAAAGTGATATTGCGCATGCAAAATACAGTAGAACTACATTCCTATTTCATGAAAAGCTTGATAGGGCATTGAAGGGTTCAAAAGGGGTAAGATAGTGAATAAAGGGGTTTAGAGGGGGGATGCTCAATTAATTCTATAATTTTTATTTTAATATTATTTTCTTCTTCTGTTTTATGTTTTATCTTTATATCTGTTGAGATATCAAAGATGACCTCAAGCCAAATGTTGTTCGTATCATTCATCTGAATAACATACTTTTTTTACAGATTTTTTTGAATTTTTTTTTTGGTAAAAAAAAATATTTTGCGCAGGGCCGGATTTTCCATATTCGAAATTAATCCGGAAAATCCATCCAGATTGAAAATTCCGGATAAAATTGGTCTGCCGGATATCCGGAATTTTATCATAGCTTTTTTTTTTTTTTTTTTTTTCTTTTAGTACAGCACCCATTCGTTTTTAACGAACGGGTCATGACTGTGGGTCTTGCTCCACTACTCTCGAAATGTACAAAACGAGAGTGAATCTTCCTCTAGAACAAGGAAAGATACATCGCCATGATTTTTGTCTTTTGTGCATTTTTCGGAATAGTGGAGCAACGCCCTGTGCCTGACTGTTTCGTCGGAGTTGCACCGACTCATCAGGGGGCTGTGCCCCAACAGCCACCTCTGAATAGGTAAAGACAAAGGTAGGTGCCCCGTAAAGCGGCCACATACGAGGCAGGTAGGTGGTTTTTTTTTGGTTGTTTTGTCTTGATTTTTATCTTTTTTTTTGTGTTTATGATCTCCCCCCCCTTGACAGTTACAGTTGCGCCCGTTCGTAATTGAAAACGGGCAGCAGCTATCTACGGGGCCCGAACCTGGCACTGTAGGTACCTAGGTGCGTGCACATGCTGAAGGGGGAAGAGATGCAAGGGGGAGGAAAGCAGCAGCCACAGCCATGAACGTGGCCGCGGCCGTGCTTCAAGTTCAGGCTAAACTGGCCTGAATGTGGATATTCAGGCCAAACCTGAAACT
The DNA here is from genome assembly GCA_003427395.1 of Chara braunii. Taxonomy (NCBI): domain Eukaryota; kingdom Viridiplantae; phylum Streptophyta; class Charophyceae; order Charales; family Characeae; genus Chara; species Chara braunii. The sequence goes on from BFEA01000239.1 coordinate 816,499, forward strand.
TGAAGGGACAGGGGGGGGGGGTGGCTGTGTACAGCCACTTTTGTGACGTACCTGCACTTGATAAAGTGCTGGATACAGGGGAAAAAGGGAAGAAAGGAAGGAGGCAGTTGGGGGTACCTGCCTCCCTAAGTGTGTGGCTGAGGTGTGACAGCCTCAAACCATTGATCTTGATCAGATAAAAGGCCCCAGGCAAGTGACAAATTTTGCCTAGGGGCTGCTGAGGCAGCCAAGCACTTCCCAGCCACTACAAAAGAGGTAGCTGTCCCCCAGCTGCCACACAAAGCCCTCACTCTGCCAGTGTGTGACAACACACTTGAAGTGCTGAGATGAGGTGTTGAGGAGCTGCAAAGGGAGCAGGAGGACTGCTGCTGGAGGAGATTGGAGGTCTGCAGGAGGAGCGCGAGGAGAGGAGGAGGACAGCCATAGCCAGGGTAGAGAGCACTCTACTCCACTTCCCTCTGGCTGGTGCTGGTCTGGTGGAGCGGTACTCGGGACTCTGCAGGACCAAGGCGACACGGCAGGAGGCTGTTCTAGGCCTGGATTTTGTCCAAGGCCCGGATTTTATTAATTTGGTGATAGATTTTGAGCGGCGGCAGCAGGCTTCAGGACCGCGCTGGTGGAGGTACCGGCAGAGTGGGCCACGACAGGCTATTTTTTTCCCACTTTGGTGGGGATATGCTGCCGATTTTTTTCGGCGTTGGCGGCCATACTTCCTGCAGCATTATGCTGCGAAATTTGCGGTGCGTCCGGTGACACAGAATTGCGGGGAGGTGTTTTCCATCTTGCAGCATGACGGAGTTGACGTCCCGATGGGGATATGCTGCCAATTTTTCTCGGCGTCAACGACGGTAATTTTTGCAGAGTTATGCTGCCGAAATTGGGGTTTGTTAGGCAGCGCTGAGTGAAGGGAAAGTTCTGGGTTTTTCTTGGTACGTCAAGAGACTCGTCGTTAACGTCGGTGAAGGGGTAAATTATAGTGGAACTGTTACGGCGGTGTGGCAAGCGGCAGTAAACGTATCAGGGATTGTCTAAGTGTTGGACCACACTTGTCACAGTGGAGCGGCACGCCGTTTTTTGGGGAGCGCATGTCAGCGACGGTGGGGCCATTTGACCTTGACCTAGTGGGACTTTTGGGACCGGCAGGAGCGCGTGGGCGGAACTGGCGTACTGGCAGAGTGAGAACATGTATTTTATTTTTGTGAGGAGTGGTGGAGGCCATTTCAGCCGGTGACGTCATCAGGTGCAGGAGGGATAGTGCGGGACCACCTAGGACCCGTTGGCATTGACGTGGGACTATCTGAGGCTAGGTGGGACGTGAGTGGGCGGCGCAATGACCATTTGGAGCACGTGGCAATTGCAGTTTTCACATCGGGGAATGTTATTATTTTTTTTTGGAGAGCGTGGTGAGAGCGGTTTCGGCAGTTGGGACCATCTGATACTGCAGACGGTAGTACGGGACCACTTGGGACCGCCTGGGATTAGTTGGGACCAACGCGGGAGACAGTGGATTTTTTTTAGACGTGTGCGGCTCGTCATTTTCACGCTTGGGGTTACCTCGTGTGAGATTTGCGAGTTAGGAACGGACTGGGATTAGCGGTTGGCCTGTGACTTGCCTCCGGACTGCAGTCTTCTTCGGCGACGAGTATATTTTACGTGGCTTTCTTGAGTGAGCCAGAGCGCGTTCAGACACCACTTCGCTCAAGGTCAATCAGTTGATTGACTCAAATTTCCCTTCACACTTGTATGAACCCATACTTTGTTTGGCCCTGTTTGTTTTGAATGTTCAAAAGAAAAGGTTGCGTAAAGCATGTATAGTCATGCATGTGAAAAGTGAGATCTGACGGGAGTGTGGATTGCTGAATTTTCTAGACCTGCGGTTGTTTTTGTATGTGCAGGTAGGTAGAAGGGTGCTTGCAAAGGAGATTGATCATGCCTATTTGAGGAAAGGAAAAATTATTATCTTCTTTTTTACTTCTCACCTGCCTGCATGTCAAGAAGGTTTCCTTGTTTTGAAAAATGTTAATTATGAAGTGTCATCACTGTAAAAACGAATTCGATTGAAAGAAAGCAGATAAGGTCAAATGGACTTGGTCCTTTTCCCGAAGATTGACTTATTCTATCCCGAACGACCTTTTCTACCTATACATGTCCAAATGTTTCTCGTTTTATCACCTCTATCTCTTTTTCGTCTAAGGTACCCTAAACTTACGAAAAAAAAAAACAAACGGGAATAGTTAAAATCTGCTTGCGGTGAACACATACTCATCTTTCAAGGAAGCATCTGGGGCGGGGGTTCGTTGCTTTAGGAGACGACCCTGTTATCGACCCGGAGTGGACCGTTTTACGGGGGGTACTTCGCCGATTCGGTGGAGACGGCCCGACTTCTGAGATCCGAGTTTTGTGCTCGGGCGAGGGGGAGGGGTACCCTAGACCACTTCCTAGAGGGAGAGGCATGCAACACTTCAAGCAATGCACCTGATCAAGAATCATTCGAAAAAACAATTTGTTATCCAATAAGATTAGAAATGTGTGAAGACGGATAAGTGGGTCTAGTCTTAAGTCGGCGGTGGCTTAAAAAGAGTAACTTTGGCAGCGCATCTCATGAAGTCAAAACTAAGGCAGTGCGACTACCTTATCGGTTGCATCAATATTATTGTCGATAGCCAATTTCTTGTTGGTGGTTATCTGATTGTTTTGTGATGTTCGACCTGAGATGGTCGGATTGTATTTCGATCCTGTCCTCATTTCAGATTGAATATATTTTCCTGTTGACTACGGTCGATTCTTTTTTATATAATTATATGTAATCGTTTAACTTTCTTTTGACTAGTGTCTTAAGGGACTAGGATACTGTGGATTTCACACTTGGTTGAGACCGTCTTAGTCGACCGGCGTACGCTTCGTTCTTAGGACTAGCCCCCTAATGGACGAACGACATCCAGGTTCAATTGGCGTTTTGATCGCGCGTACCTATACTACAGCGAGCGAGCAAACGCCCTCGGTTGACCCACCTCTGGAACTGCATGTAAAAACTTTCGCACGTGGGTCAGTAGCTCGGTAGGGATACGCCCCTAAGGGTGGTGACAACCCCTTAGGGAAACAAGTTTATGCCCCACGGGAACCTGTCCTGTTGTAGGGGACTGCGGGATGTACAGCTGGCGCACCCGACTAGAGCGGCGAAGGGATGACGCGACCGTGACCGTCTCGGCGGTTTGCGGGATTAATTATGCGTCGTCCCCGAGTTGTGTCTCTTTGGTTAAGTTTTGTTTAAACTCCTACGTGACATGGCCGCCTCTTTCGCGAGAAAAGGCGGGGGCCGATGCACTCCACAACGGGACTGGACTGGACTGGCTGGTACCGACCGAGGTACCGGCCTGGACTGGACTGCCCCGAATAGAACACAGGGCTGTGAGAACAGGCCAAGGGGATGGTCTCACAGGCCAACCAGAGGTCCGCTACACGATCCTCGGCCTGTGATGGATCGCCTAGATACAAGCACGCGTCCACCGAGAAGCGGAACTCTACAAAAGAAAAAAAGAAAACCTGAGTAGTCTAGGATGCGGAGCAAGCTCCATGCTGAGTCCATGCAATGCAACCTAGGATAGAAAATTTCACAAAAACAGCAATGTCACAACTAACAGCCTAAGTGAAAGCAAAAGCAACTTACTAGCATACATGTCCTAGGAAAGCAGGAAGTAATGACAACTAGGTCCTAGAATGTTGGAKGCAGTAGCCTCAGTTTGGAAACAACTGACTAGTGTATAAGTCCTAAGAACAGCAAAAGCATAACAACTAAATCCTAGAAATGTCTGAGGCAGTAGCCTCAGTTTGAGAGCAACAAGCAACAACAAGACAACCATATGTCACAGGAGAAGTGTGTCGCAAACCAAAGGTTGGGATGGTCTCTGAGGGTGGCGAATGCAGCCTAGGGGTCGATAACTCCTAAGGGCATCCACACAATGACAGGGGGAACACATGTCATCAGGCTCAATGAGGGTAGGGAACTGGGAGCGAACAGAGTCAATGACCCTAACAGATAGACCATCAGGGCGGGTAATGCTCGACTAAGGGGTGACCTCTATGGAGGGTCGACCATGCAAGGGAACGAGGGAGCCTGGTATACAGGGCGCACCTAGATGAAGCATGCAAGGCTGCCTAAGTAGGGCGTGAGGGCCGGCAGAGGGTAGAAAGGTGATGGGTAAGGGAATCATGCTAATGACTCCTAAAGTGAGGGAAGTCGGAGCTAGATCCGTAAGCTGGAAAGCCAAGGCAAGATGCATATGCGTATACCAAGGGGAAGCCCAACTCAGAGGAACCCGGCGAAAGGAGACCATCATGCGACACAACCAGGGTACTGCACAGGGTAAAGTGGTAAGAGAGTGATGACGTCTGAAGTAGTTAGAGCTGATCGTGACGAAGTCCATGAAGCTGCCGATGATGTCCATGATGAGAAGTCTGGAATGCCGTCAAGGAAGAGCCTCGACATCGATGAGCTGAAGTAGCAAAACTGGAGTGGATGGAGTACTGAGAAGTCAAAGACGTGGGAAGGTAAGTCAGAGTCAATCGTCGTATCGAGCAGGACGACGACGAGTGTGCTGTGGATGCTCAGAAGCATCCGGATGCTGCTGAAGATCTTCCTCAGAAGGGGCACGCTCGACTTCAGCGATCTCCTCAGCCGAGGGAGAAGGAGGAGGGTCAGTGGGCTGAGGGGGAGCAGTCAACCCAGCACGACGAGCACGATCATAAGCACGCACCAACATGCAAGCGTGCTGCAAGTGCTCGAGGGGCTCCAAAGTAGCCTCCTCATCAGGATAACCCTTCCAACGTATGAGATACTCGACGTGAGGAGGGTTGTCGTCGGTGACTCTGCGACCAATGATGTCTGAAACGAGGAACTCCTCGTGGCCATCCACCATGATGGGTGGAGGGCGCTCGTATGGTCGTCCATATCGAAACACTCAGACAGTCTGCGGTAGGAACGCAGTAACGAGACGTGGTAGACATTGTGCACACGAGTCTGGTGTAGGTAGTCGGGCAGCTTCACACGGAAGCTGATCGGGCTAGATACCATATCAGAACCGACGGCCTGGAGGATGCGGCATGGGCCAAAGAAGCGACACCGAAACTTGCGAAGCGTGTCCGCTTCGAGCTATAAGTGGCGGGCGTCGATGAGCATATTATCTTCGACTTTGAATGAATGGTCCATCCTCGATCGGTTCACACGTGCTGCCATGCGAGTCTGGGAAGCGGCTATGTGCTCATTTGCGGTCTTCATGATCGACATTATGTGTGCAACCCAATCATCCAGCGCGGAACAACTCGTGTCGGGGTGCAGCTGTGACGGTCGAAGGAAGTCTGTGGGAACACGAGGGTGATAGCCGAGGTCGCAATAGTAAGGCGACATCCCCGTGGCTGGCGAGACAGCGTGGTTGTAGGCTATCTTCGCGTGGGCAAGATGGAGATCCCACTGTTGGTCGTCACGTACAATCTTTCGGAGAATATCTCTGAGAGTCCTGTTCGTGATCTCGGTCTGACCATCAGTTTGGGGATGGTAAGACGAGGAGAAGCGGAGCTGGGTGCCGTAAACCTCGTGGAGCCGTCGCTAGAATCGGCTGGTAAAGCGCGGGTCACAGTCAGATATGATGCTCAGAGGTAAGCCGTGGTCACACACAACTCGGTCAAACACGATGTTGACGACCTCACGTGCACTGATGGCATAGCAAAACGGAACAAAGCGTGCACGTTTCGTGAAGCGGTTGACGACAACAAGGATAGCATCATGACCGCGGGGGGTCGGAGGACGAAGAGGACCGATAAAGTCGATCGAGATGGACTGCCAACAACCCTCAGAGATAGGAAGAGGCTGGAGCAAACCATAAGGCAAGTGGTTCGCACTGTTCACCTCCTGACAGGTGGGACACTCTGCGATGTAGTCCTTCACAAAGTCATTGCGCTTCAGCCAAACGTACAAGCGCCTCACACGAGCCAACGTCTTGTGGAAGCCCATATGACCGGCGGCTGCCTAGTCATGGAACTCTGCTACTGCCCAGACACGTAGCTGTCCAGTAGAGGGAACACAAATACGAGGCTCTCTGCTGCCCTGTGAACCGTGCCAGTACACAAGACCGTTGTCCCCGAGAGATTAGTTCAGGACGGTCTTGCCACTCCAAAGGGTCGCGTGGATGTCATGATAGTCGGGGCAGTGGCGGTACTGAGTGCGAAACTCGTCGATCACCAAGTGGTGGACGGTGGTGACCGAGATGGAAGAGAGCTGGATGTGCTCCTGGTCGTGGTCAGGGCGCCGGGATAAGGCATCTGCGACCCGATTAGTCGCACCCTTGATATGCTCAGTGGTAAAACTAAACTCAGATAGATCGCGCCACCAGCGAGCCTGTCGAGGAGTGAGCTTCAACTTTGTCAGAAAAGCCTGGACAACATAGTTGTCCGTACGCATCGTGAATGATGCCCCGTGCAAGTAGTGACGCCAGTGCCGAGCGGCATAAACTACTGCGAGAACCTCACGTTCATCAGCGGTGTAGTTTATCTCGGCGGGCTGAAGCTGACAGGAGTAGAAGGCTATCGGACAATCACATGAGCGAGACTCGATAGTGCCGTCCTCGGCGATGGTATGAGAATAGTCAATAAAAGGCTCGTCAGTAGTTGGCGTCAGGCGGGAGGCAGTGGTAGGGGTAGGGGGTGGGAAGCGAGGGATACGAGGATGAGAGGAATCAGGAGCGGAAGGGAAAATTTGAGAAAGCACTGCTCCTACAGCAAAGTCTGACGCATCAGTGGTAAGGATAAAAGGGTGATCAAAATCGGGTACGTGAATAACCGGTCCACATGTCACCGCCTTCTTGAAGGCGCGGAAGGCGTCCTCGTGGAGGGGTGTCCAAACCCATGGCGGGTTCTTCCGGAGGAGGGTGGAGGTAAGGACGTAGGAATACCTAGCGTATCCCTGGATGAAATTACTATAGTAGCTGGTAAGGCCTAGGAAGTTGCAAAGCTGCTTGGCGGATGTGTGGACGGGCCACTCCGCAATAGCAGTGATCTTTGCATCGTCCATGTGGAGACTCTTGTCAGACACGTAGTGTCCTAAGAAATCCACTTTGTGCGGGGCAAAGCGGCACTTGCTCAGCTATGCGTAGAAGCCATGTCGGCGCAAGCGGTCAAGGACGTCGCGGAGGTGTCTGAGGTGCTCCTCAAGGGTATGACTGTAGACCAAGATATCGTTGAGGTAGACGAGAACGTTGTCGGGACTGGTGGGTCCCGAATAACTTCCCATCACTCGAGAGACTGAATATGGATGGATTGGGCACAACAGAGAAATCTGGAGTGAGGAGGCACGAGAGAGAAAAGACAAAGGATTAGGCCGCAAGAGGGAATGATGCCTTGGGGTGAGAACCACAAGAGAAAAGAACTAGCGACGGCAAGTGAGCGAGAGCAAGAGCAAGGGCACATAGAACATAGCATGAGGTCGGGAGGGCCATTGGAATCCGACAAGACCAAGGCCGAGGGGCCCTTCAACCAGCAAACGCGGCACGACAACGACAAAAGAATGAGGGAGTCGAGGGATGGGCGGCCCAGAGGCCGGGGGAAGATAGAGAACGAGGGGTCGACGTGGGTGCCACCTACGGGAACCTCGGGGTAGAGGCCCGCGACCAAAGGAACCGGCGCGCAAGGTGCAAGAAAAGACTAGGGAGAGGAGCCACCAAGGGAGCGGTAAACGCCCTAGGGGCATGGTACACCTTGAGGAAAGGCGCCCGGGGGCCGCACGAGACTAAGTAAAAATAATGGCACCCGGGACAAAATGTGTCGGGGACCGCCGACGGGACTGTGTGTCGAGGACCGCCGACGGGACTAAGTGTCAGGGACCGCCGACGGGACTAAGCGTCGGGGACCGCCGACGGGACTAAGTGTCGGGAACCACCTACGGGACAAGTGGCGGGGATACAAGAAGACCCCAAGAAAAACGGTGGAGCGACATGTGGAAAGTAATTAAGACAAGGTGCACCGGCAAGATCGAGATCCTGACGGCCAAAAATATTAGCACCGCTAGTGCAAGCACTAGCGGTAGCAAACGGGAAGGCCAAAAGGAAAAAAAAAAAGTCAAGAAAATTGAAGTACGAGGCATGGGAGCAATCCGAAAAATCTCGGACTAGCCTCCCTCAAGAAAATGAAGTCAAATGAGACCCCGTGTAAAAAATAGGCCTCCGGGTGAAAATCGGAGTAGGAGGGGTCATTATGGGAGAAAGATAGGAGTGAGAGGAAACTCTAATGGGCATGAGAAGGCCATTATTGCAGTCCGAGATATAACGGACTGCACCTTGGGCATAGGAAGGGCCTAAACTAAGAGGAAGGGGCTAGAAAGAGGCCTTAACGGCCACTTGACACTTGACATGCAAAAAAAAAAAGAGAAAAAAAAAAAAAATGTGAGAGAAAAAGACAAAAAGAGTGAGAGGGAGTGAGTGAGTTGGCCATCAGTAGGGACTGCCACAAGTAGGGACTGGCAGGTCCCTACTGTCCAAGAAAGGAGGAAAAGAAAATAAAATAAAATAAAAGAGAAAAGAAAAGAAAAGAAAAGAGAAAAGAAAAGAAAAGAAAAGAGAAAAAGATCTTAACGGTAAAAAACGGACACTTGGGGAGATTCATCCGTGACCAGATTCATTCTGGAAATACGACGGTTACAAAAGACTTTGATTTTCTTTGATTTTTGCAGAGAAAATCAAAGAAAACCAAGGCCCCATGCAACCGGAATAAAACGGATTACATGCATGAGGAAAAACACATGTTTTAGGTGCATCCGGAGTCAAAATCAAGTGTGGATGCACTTGGGGATTGACCGTTTTTTTTTCTTTTGAGTAGGGGCTAGTTGTAGGGCATTGGGGCTGGGAAATTGACCTCTATTGTAGTCCGAGTTACAACGGACTGCATAGGGGAGGGAAAACACATGTTTTTGGTGCATCCGGAGTCAATATTGAGCCCGGATGCACTTATAAATTTAATGCTTTATTTTCTTTTAGCATGGGGCAAGTTGTGGGGTTGTGGGACTAGAAAAATAGCCATGACTGCAATTCGAGAAATAACGGACTGCATAGGGGTTCCTAGGCTAAGGGAAAATGAGCCACGGCAAGCCCGGAAGGCTAGAAAGAGACAATTTCGGCAAGACGGTAAAACGGCAACCGTGAGATGAGATCTCACGGCCTAGAGAAATCGGCACACATGTAGAGATGATGAGACCACCAAGGGCAAGGGGCCCCAAAAAAATAAAAATAGGACACCATCCGTGACGTTGTCGGGGACCGAATGAGCCTAAATAATAAAAATCGAAAAAAACGGGACACGTGTCGGCGGGACCGTCGGCGGGACAAAAAAAAAATAGAACTAACATGGAAGAAAGTGGCGGGGACTTGGAATGTCCCAAGGGGACCATGAGCAAGCACAAGGAATAATTATGCAAGCAAACGGCACCGTCGAGATCAAGGATCTAGACGGTGGAAAATATTAGCACCACTAGTGCAAACACTAGTGGGGGCAAGTAGGAGAGTCATGGGGAGAAAAGAAAGCAAGATAATGGTGTTGGGAGGGCTGCCCAGCAGTCTGAGATATCTCGGACTAGCTAGGCGTGAGAAAATAGAGCATCAAGAGGCTCAACATGAGAAAAGGGTTGTCCTTAGAAAATCGGAGCAAATGGGGCTCAAAATTGGACAAACGGAGGCAAAACAAAGCCCTCTAGGAGCATGGGGGTAACATTGTTGGAATCCGAGATGTAACGTCCAAGTAACAGTCATGAACCTGGCCTTGAATGAGGCCTTAGGACCGAGAAAGAGGGTGCACAACAGTTTGACACTTGTCGCAACTGAAATAAAAGAAAAAGAAAGAAAAATGAGAGGGAAATGAGACAAAAAGGGAGAAAAAAGTGGAGGAGAGTGTGCCGGCCTATTGGGACCTGCACAGTAGGGACTGGCAGGTCCGAACTAGGAACTCATCCCTCCTAGATTGAGGGAGGACAATCCGGATTGTAGAGATATGACCCTTAAGGCCATATCTCAATAAAATCTGAATTAAAAAGCAAAAAATGAGAGAAAATGCAAAAAAGAAATAACCGGTTTTCTTTTGGACCATGGATCTGAGATCAGATCTCATGGTGGAGAGAAACTAGCCGTTTTTTGTGGGCCAGCTCAAAACGGCTAGCTCCGGAATGAGGTGGCAGCCCAAAATGGAAAGAAACAAAAGAGGGAAAATGACGAAACTTTGCATTTGGTCCCAAAAAAGAGCCAGATGCACCAAAAGTTGGAAAAGTAGACTTAAGGGCTCAAAATTGAAGCAAGGGCCACTAGGGGGTGACACGGATTATTGTTGGCCTTGGATCTCAGCCAGATCCAAGGCTGAAAATGTGCCGCTTCGTGGAAAAATATCTCGGTCTACCAAAAATGGGGTACAAACTGAAAAAATCGAGAAAAAACCCCACAAGGCCTTTTTCTTTCAAGTAAAATTGCTCCTTGGGTATTAAGATCCAAGGGGACATCATTAGTGAGGTAGAAAGGAGGCCGGAGTAGGCCAAGAGGCAATCCGAGCTGGTACCAACCACTCAGACTGCACGTACTTAACCAAAAAGAGACCCAGGTACCTCCAGAAAGGCCTCGTAGTGAAATTTTGCCTTGGGGGTACCTCGGTTCACCTCAAGGCTCATGGGGAGGCTCATGGGCTGGCCGGACTGCTGGTTTCAGCCTACATAAGCTAGGAATTCAGTCCGCCACTTTCACAATTGCATGAGGAGTGCCCATGTTGCCCAAGTGAGCTCATGAGAACACTCTTTCACTTGGAGAGGGGAGAGGAGAACCCATGCTAGTTTGGGAGCTTGGTGGAGGCCATGAGATAGGGAGAGGAGCTCTAGAGACTAGAAGTAGTGAGGCTGGCACTAGGGGAGGAAATCTGCCATACCCCCCTGGGGCTGAGGAAGAGAGAGAGGCTAAAGGGAGCCCCATTAGCCCTCCTAGAGGGGAGGACTCCATAGCCATGGTGGTGGGAGTTTGAGACAACTTGGAAAGAGGTGAGAAAGGAATGAGAGAGGCTTGAGGAAGGAGGGAGCCACAGCCAAGGAGGAGTTGTGCAAGGAGGAGGAAAGCCTCATCAAGATTGAGATTTCATCTCCAAGACATTGACAAGGTGAGTAGGAGGGAGAAGATGCATCTTCTTCTTCTTCTTCTTCTTCTTCTTCTTCTTCTTCTTCTTCTTCCTCTTTTTCTCCTCATCCTTCTTCTTCTTTTTTTCCTTCTTTTTCTTCTTCTTCTTCTTCTTCCTCTTCTTCTCCTCATCCTTCTTCTTCTTTTTCTTCCTCTTTTTCTCACGATTCCTCACCTTCTTCTTCTTCTCCTTCTTTCTTCTTCATCTTCTTATTCTTATTGGATACTCAAACTCTTGCTTTTCACTCACATGCTAGTAGGTAGTGTTCTGATTCTTCTATGGATGATCTCATGTCGATTACTTGTGATTTGGGCTGCTCAAACTCTTATTTTTCACTCACATGTTAGTAGAAGATCTTCCGATTCTTCCATGGATGATCTATTGCTCAAATCTTGTGAGATAGCCCAGTGCAACTCTTGTTTTTCATTCACATGCTGTAGGTAGTGCTCCGATTCTTCTATGGATGATCTCATATTGATTACTTATGATTTGGGCTAACTCTTATTTTCCACTCACATGTTAGTAGGAGATCTTTCGATTCTTCCATGGATGATCTCTTGCCGAAATCTTGTGAGATAGTCTAGTGCAACTCTTGTTTTTCATTCACATGCTAATAGGTAGTGCTCCGATTCTTCTATGGATGATCTCATGTTGATTACTTGTGATTTCGGTTACTAAAACTCTTGTTTTTCACTCACATGCTAGTGGGAGATCTTCGATTCTCCCATGGATGATCTCTTGCTCAAATCTTGTGAGATAGCCTAGTGCAACTCTTGTTTTTCATTCACATGCTAGTAGGTAGTGCTCCGATTCTTCTATGGATGATCTCATGTTGATTACTTGTGATTTGGGCTACACAAACTCTTGCCTTTCACTCACACACTAGTAGGTAGTGCACCGATACTTTCATGGATGATCTTTGATGCAATCTTGGTGATTTGGGCTACTCACACTCATGTTTTTCACTCATAC
>BFEA01000239.1:854329-876096 GCA_003427395.1 Chara braunii
GCGCTGTGAACAATTCGGTACGAGCGCCACTCTGCACAACGCCCCTCCCTCGATCGCCTTCATCCGGGCCGAATCAAAATTTTGGGCCGATTCCGGCGCGCAGAGGAACACGACTTCCCCCCCGCGGGCCCACCGCGCTTAAGGGGTAGGATTTTTTAGAATTTTCGGCAGCATTTCCCTACCCCCCATGGGGTCAAGAATGTGCCAAGGGGAAATGAGAGACCGAGATAAGCACACTAGGTTTCAAAATGCCGCAAATTAAAAATTTCAATAAATAAATAAATAAATAATAAATAAATAAATAAGTGAATAAGTGGATGAGGAGGTGGAGAGAAATGAAGTATCTGATTTTTTAAAAATTTCGGCAACATTTTGTTACCCCCATGGGGTCGAAGTGTACCGAAAGAAAAACAAAAAATTTCGGCAGCACTTCGTTATCCCCACGGGGTCAAAATGTGTGCCAAACGCAAAAAAGATCAACTCCTAGTCAGATTTAAGGGTGCCGCAAAGAAATTCGAATTTTTAGAATTAAAAAAAAAAAATAAAAAAAAATCAGAAAATGAGAAGGGAGGGGGGGGAAATAAGATAATTCGAATTTTTGGAGAAAAAAAAAGATCGAAATCAAAGAGAAAGGGAAAAGAAAAAAAACAGAAAAATTTGGAGTGGGGGGGTGCCAAGGGGATGAAAGAGTGATGAAGAAGAGAGAAATAGGTGAGAGAGAGAGGACGAGTGAAGTGGGAGATGGGGGAGATGAGATTAGTAGAAGATGGTGGGTGGGGAGGAGAGGAGAGAAAAAGATGGTGGGGGATGAGTGAAGAGGGAGTTGGGAAGAGGGGGGGTAGTGATAGAGTTAGAAAGGATGATTAGATGATGGGGGGGGAGAGAAAAGGGATTGGGGGAGGGTAGGTTAGTGGAGAGAGATAATACCAGGCTCTTGGTTGGCCAAGAGCAAAGCACTACCAAGATCCACAGGATCTTGGCCTTCAAGGTGCTGCTGGCCTGATGCCACAACAATAACAGGATGATGATGATGATGATCTAGGGTTGGCTGAGATCTTGATCAAACACCCTCCTGCCACAGTCACACAGCCCCCTAGCCAGGGGGGAAGCTTGAGCTGCTGCAAAACTGCTGCTGCAGTAGTAGAAAAATAGTACAAAAAATAAAGTGGCACAGCCCCCTAGCCAGGGGGGTCTTCAGTCTTCAGAGCAGACTGCCACGTGGCACTGCAGATGGCCACGTGCGCAGGAAGCAGCAACCACGGGGGGGGCGGGGGGGGAGTAAATAGGTGGCATGCACCTCTTCAACAGCAACGTGCCACACTACAAAGTCAGACGTACAGTATGGACAGTGTGTTACGGGAGTAGCCATGCATGTGCAAGGCCAGCAACTGCCTGGGTCCAAACCCCAGCGGCAGCAAGATCCCGAATCTTGATAATATAAATCCGGGAGTGGGGCGGGGCAGCGGGCCAGCGTGGGCACGTGGCGCGTGCGTGTGCGGCGGCCTCGTCGTGTCGTCACAGCACTCTCTTTTTCGCCACGTGTCACTTCCTGCTGCACCTTTTGTTTTCCCTAGTTTTCGCTGAAAACCGCTCGAAAAACAGCGAAAAAAACCGTTGTCGGGTTTTGCTGTTTTCCCTGTTGTGCGGTGGGGGGGGGGGGNGGGGGGGGGGAGCGGGGAACGTTCCTGCTCCGATACCAGTGTGGCAGACCCACCAGGTGTGGTGCTCCACCTGGGACAGAGATGGAGATGGAGGAAGAAGGGGAGCGAGATGGAATAGCGCAGCTCCCACGCCAGACTCCAACGCACGTACTCCAAACTGTGCGAATGCAGAATGAATCGAAAAACAGACAACAGCTGGGGTATACCCCAGCGGACTGACGGGACTGGACTGGACTGGCTGGTACCGATAGAGGTACCGGCCTGGACTGAACTGCCCCGAATAGAACACAGACCTGTGAGCACAGGCCAAGGGGTTTGTCTCACAGGCCAACCAGAGGTCCGCTACACCTGTCTTCCCCTATCTCCATATCCGGATCATCTTTTTCTATCTCAGCACAATGGCTATCCACCTCCTGCCCTTCCTCATTATCCCTGTGCTTCAATTTTCCTGCAATCAATCAATCCATTAATCAATCAATCACTCAATCGACCAATCACATCAATTGCTTGCTTGCTTGATTGATTGATTAACAACAAATACACCCCCTTCTGCACAATGACAATCCGCCTTTTGCCCCTCCTAATGATCCTTAGCCGGATCTTTCTCTTCCCCTCTGCACGATCTTCGTCAGGATCTTCCTCCTCCCTTCTGCACGATCTTCCTTCTCCCCTCCTCAGGATTTTCCTCCTCCCTTCCGTGCCATCCCGATTTTGCTCCCCTTCTTTGCCATCTCGGGCCTCCCTTTCCCCCTAATCCGAATTGAGCTCTTCTCCGTCCTTACAATCCCTGCCCTCCTCCTCCCAATCCTTTCAGTTCCAATCCTCCTCCTCCGCCTTCTCCCAATCCCTGTCCTCTTTTTCCCCCACCTCCCGATCTCCATAGTCCTCTTCCTGTCCTTATCGTCCCCGGGCCCTGCTCGCAATCCAGATCCTCCCAAGGCCTATCTTCCTGTTTCCCCAACTTCAGATTCCGATCCTCATTTTCTCCATCCACATAATGACGGTCTGCTTTCTGCGGTTTCTCATGATCTCTGTTCTTTTTCCCTTCAATCAATCAATCAATCAATCAATCAGTCAATCAACCAATCGGATGGAGTGGTTGATTGATTGATTGATTGATGGATGGATGGATGGATGGATGGATGGATGGATGGATGGATGGATGGATGGAGGGAGGGACGGACGGAGGGAGGGACGGAGGGAGGGACGGAGGGAGGGAGGGACGGAGGGAGGGACGGACGGAGGGAGGGACGGAGGGAGGGACGGAGGGACGGACGGACGGACGGACGGACGGATGGACGGACGGACGAACGGACGGACGAACGAACGGAGGGACGGAGGGACGGAGGGATGGACGGACAGACGGACAGACGGACAGAGGGACGGACGGACGGACGGACGGATCGATCGATCGATTGATTAAAAAAGAAAAAACACCCGCTGGCCCCTTGCCATCCTCCACATAATGGCAATCCACCTCCTTACCTTCCTCATGATCACTATCTTTCTCCTCCCCTCCTTGCTATCTCAATCCTCCTCCGAGCTTCCTTCACCCTCCTGCACGATCTTCCTCAGGACCTTCCTCCTCCCCTCGGCACGGAGTTTATCAGGCTCTCACTTCTCCCCCCTCTGGATGTTCCTCCTTCCCTCCTCACCATCTTCCTTCTCCCCTGCTCACGATCTTCCTCCTCCCTTCCTTGCGATCCCGATCCTGCTCCCCCTCCTTGCCATCACAGTCCTCCCTTTCCCCCTAATCCGGATTGAGTCTCTCCCCTTCCTTGCGATCCTTGTCCTCTAGGGATTCGGAGAACGCGGAGGAGGACGATTGGAATTGAAAAGACTGGGAGGAGGAGGACAGGGATAGCAAGGACGGAGAGGAACTCAATCCGGACTAGGGGGAAAGGGAGGACTGGGATGGCTAGGAGGGCGAGCAGGATCGAGATTGCAAGGAGGGGAGGAGGAAGACCGTGAGGAGGGGAGAAGGAAGATGGTGCGGAGGGAAGGAGGAACATTCAGACGGGGGAGGAGTGAGAGCTTGACGAACATGGTGTGAAGGGGAGGAGGAAGATCCTGAGGAAGGTCATGCGGAAGGGTGGAGGAAGATTCGGAGGAGGATCGAGATAGCAAGGAGGGGAGGAGAAAGATAGGGATCATGAGGAAGGTTAGGAGGTGGATCGCCATTGTGCGGAGGATGGCAGGGGGCCAGCGGGTGGTTTTTCTTTTTTAATCAATCAATCAATCAATCAACCACTCCATCTGATTGGTTGATTGATTGATTGATTGATTGATTAATCGATTGATTGGTTGGTTGATTGATTGATTGATTGATGGATTGAAGGGGGGGAAAAACAGGGATCATGAGAAACCGCAGGAAGCGGACCGCTATTGTGCGGAGGTGGAAAATGAGGATCCAAATCTGTGTTGGGGAAACAGGAAGATAGGGCTTGGGAGGATCTGGAATGCAAGGAGGGCCCGCGGACAATAGGGACAGGAGGAGGACTATGAAGATCAGAGGTGGGGGGAAAAGAGGACAGGGATTGGGAGAAAGTTGGGGAGGACGATTGAAATTGAAAGGACCGGGAGGAGGAGGACAGGGATCCCAAGGACGAGGAAGAACTCTATCCGGATTAGGTGGAAAGGGAGGACTGGGATGACAACGACTTCCTCGGGTTCTTCCTCCTCCACTCCGCACCATGTTCATCAGACTCTCACTCCTCCCCCCTCTGGATGTTCCTCCTTCCCTCCGCACCATCTTCCTTCTCCCCTCCTCACGATCTTCCTCCTTCCGTCCTTGCAATCCCGATCCTCCCTCCCCCTAACTCCTCCCCGTCCTTGCTATCCCTGTCCTTGTTCTTCTTAACTTTAGATTTTACCCAAACCAAATCACCCTCTTTGAATGTAGACGGTCGATGGTTCTTGTTGGCTTGTTCAATCATCCGTAAATGAACTTTCTTAGATTATCTTTAACTTTCTAAATGTCCTTCTGAAACAAGATTGCATATTATCGGGTCCCTGGGGACAACCTAAGGAACTGGTCCCGATTTAGTACATCTATGGGACGTTTAGGCTTCCGCCCTTTATGAAGTGCATTTGGGGTTCGTCCAGTAAAAGTGTGGACACTATTGTTATATGCACTCGCAATTTTAGGTAAGTTCTCGTCCCAATCAATTTGATCGGGTCTAATATACATACGCAAAAGCTGCTGGCACAGACAATTCATCTGTTCAGTCTGTCCATTCGTTTCGGGATGCCTCCCTAACGACATGGTCAGCCGTGTGCCATAAGCTTCCATTAGCTTTTGCCATGGCAGATTGGTGAACCTGACATCTCGATCAGACACAATGGTTTTAGGGAACCCATATTCAGTGACCCATCGCATATGAAATTTATGAATGACAAGTTCAGTACGCACTTCCGCTGGTAAGGGAACAAACATAGCGTATTTAGAGAAACGATCTACAATTACCATTACTTGACTATTACCATTGCGACTTTTAACCAGACTCATGAAATCAATTGAGATCGACTCACCTAGTTCACTTGGTATAGGTAATGGCTTCAGAAGTCCAAGAGGATTCTCGTGCGACGGCTTGTTTCTCTGACACACTAAACAAGTACGAACATATGTTAGTACATCTTCTTTAAGTCCCTTTCATTCGAAACGTTCTCTGACTTCAGCATATGTTTTTTTGAAACCAAAATGTCCCTCAGAGTCGTGACATTCCCCAATAAACAGACTTTTGATCTCTTCCTCATGAGGAATACACAGTCTTTGTTCGGTTTGGTCAATCAAGAACAACAATCCATCAGTCAGTCTATAGTGGGGTAGTTGGGACGGATCTCGTACAAGGATATACATGATTGGTTTCCAAATATGATCAGTAACACATCCTCGGCAAATCTGGTTTTTCAGATCATTCCCAACATCCAAGTAGGAGACAATTGCACCAAAGAAATCACTTCGTCTGAACAATGCATCTGCAACCACATTAGACTTACCTTTGATCGTTTTTAATTCAAAATCGAAGGTATCAATAAACGCAAACCATCGTACCAGCTTATCAGAGAGCCTAGGTTGTGTCTCTATCCACTTCAGAGTAGAGTGGTCTGAATACACAGTGAAGTGTCTCCCTAATAAGTAGTGCTTCCATGTGTTTAGTGCATAGACTAAGGCATACAACTCCCTTTCATAGGTGGAGTTGGCAACCTTTTATGACGGCAGTCGTGCAGACATAAACTTTATGGGCTTGTAGCCCTTGCAGTCATCTTGCTAGAGAACAACACCAATCCCATATTGACTTGCGTCAGTGGTAACAATGAAAGGCAAAGACGGGTCAACAATCTTAAGTACGGGATAGTGAGTCAGGGCATATTTCAATTTTCGAAAGGAAGACTCACAATCCTTATCCCACAACCAGATAGTTTCTTTTTTTAACAAGCTTCGCATTGGTTCAGCGATTAGTGACAAGTTTCTGACAAACTTCCTATAATAACTAGCTAGACCAAGGAAAGATCACAGTTCAGTAATAGACTTAGGTTGTGTCCAATCTCTAATTGTTGATATCTTTTTCTCTTCCGGCCTTAGTCCTTCTTCGTTTACTATGTGTCCTAGGTATAACATTTTGGACTTAGCAAACTCAGACTTCTTTGGGTTAATCCTGAAGTTACCCTCACGCAACTTCCCTAGCACCAGACGAAGGTGCTTCTCATGATCTTCTAGTGTCTTGCTGTACACTAGAATATCATCAAGATAGACGATGACGAACTTATTTAGCCACTGACGAAAGAGTTCATTCATAGACCTTTGAAAGGTCGCGGGGGCATTAGTCAGTCCGAAGGGCATCACCACAAACTCGTAATGGTCATACCTGGTTCGGAATGCAGTTTTATGTTGATCCGCAGGTTCCACCTCGATTTGGTGGTATCCAGACTTCTTACTGAAAAACTTGCAGCCCTGCAACTGGTCCAACAAGTCGTCAATACATGGTAGAGGTTCGACATTTTTAACAATGACGACATTCAGCCCTCTGTAATCAATACAGAGACGCAACTCACCTTCCTTTTTGGGCACAAATAAGACAGGGGCACCATAAGGAGAAGAGCTTGGGCGAATCCATCCTTTTTCTGTTGAGTCTTGCAATTATTTTCTTAATTCCTCAAGTTCCCTATGAGACATTCGATAGATAGGGCCCTTGGGAATCTTACTGTCAGGAATAATTTCAATTGTGTGCTTGATAGCATGTTCAGTTATTCCTGTCGGTTCGGAAAATAAGTCTTTATACTCACTAAGGAGTTTTTCAGTTGAAGGAGGATAGGAAGTAGAAGACTCTCCTACTCTTTTTACTAAAACCATCATTACTTCCTGTTCCAACTTTTTCTTTGAAACTATTGAACGAAGGGTTGGGTAACTCATACAACAAAAGGAGAGACTAGAGTCAAACCCAGACTTATGAAACAGTTTGATAGGTTTCAATTCAGATTGCGCGTCTCGCAATTGCACAACCTTTTCTTTGAACTTAATGTCTGGGTTGACTTCCTCGTGCCAATCCATTCCCAGAATCAAGTCAAATGGTAGGTTCTTTTCGATCAGGAAGGATACCTCATGCAAAATTTTTTTACCTTCCCTTGTTCGAAACCAACACTTAACACGATCAAAATACTGCGAGACAGTGATCATGCTTTTGTCAGCCAAAACAGACGTGATAGGTTTAGACAGGTTGTTCACCTTCATTCCGAGATGCAATTTGCGGATTGCTTTCTCGGATATGTAGGATCGCGTGGATCCCGAGTCCAACAGTGCACCTACACGTGTACGTGCAATCTCTACATCCGCGAGTAGTAGGTCACCCTTAGACTTAGCTTTCTTAGCCCACGAGCTTCGTAGTGCCAACAACTCGTTACCAAGCTCGTCAAGAGAGTCGTTCAGAGAAATGGAACATAAGACAAGTTCAAGGTGTTCCGGACAATAGGCCAAAGAAGAACCATCCTCTGCCATGCGAGTCAAAGGGTTGGAAGGGTTAGTAGGCGCCTAACCTTCATCTTGGTCCAAACCCTTAGACTTAGTAGGAACAAATGTTACTCCTACTAGCTGCTCGCTTTTGGGTATCGAATTTGTGGGCACCATGCAATCACATGCCCCACGATGCCACACTTCAAACATTGCGCGTTGTTCATTCTTTCTTGCCACAATTCCTGCAATATACCCTTCTCCCATGGCTTCCCGACCGCAATCCCGGGATGTTCAGGAAACGAGCGTGGTTTCTTCTTCTTTCCGGGTGGTCGTGGTCCTCCCTTGTTGACCACTGCAGCAGTGACTTCCCCCTTCCCGGACTCACTGCTGCTCGTCACACCCTCGGCCTCCAATGACCACTTTTCCACAGTGTCGTCATCAAAGACGACGAGGGTGTGTCCTGATGCTTTTGGCGCCAGAGTACCCGCTTTCCTACACCTGCACCTCCCCCACCGCCATACTTTACTACAGAAGCATAAGAATTCTTCACTTGTGAAGTCATTTGCTCTCTCTGGAGAGCCAGATCACGAAACTGCCTATAATTATATTGGCCGGATTTCGAGTCTGCCACGAGTTGTCCACGAATGGGCTCGGGCAGAGCGCGAGAATAAATATAAAGGACTTGGTTGTCCTGAAGGTTCAATCCAGGAACCTGGAGCAACCGATCTACTTCCCACGACAGTTGTTCTACTGAGGTCCAATATCTTTGACCAATGGCGGTGAGCTGGTCAAAGGCCTTATCAGCCGTTGTCTTGTCTAAGAAGTGTTTCTTGATCTTGCCAAGGAACTGCTTCAAGTTCGGAGAAGGAGACTTTGGAGGTGGAGAGGAAGGAGGGGAGCTTGGTGGAGAAGACGACGGACTTGAAGACTCCCTCTTCTTTGTTTCTGGTTTCTTTTCCGTCTTCTCTGTTTCTACCTTGAGAGACTTCATTGCGTCTCCCAACAATTTCTTCGGCTTTTCTTCCGTCACATGTTGTTTTCCTTTGACCAGGTTCGTGATTGTTTGTAATCCCGCGCCCATATCATCAATCCGTGCATTGGTCTGGTCAATTTTCATCTCCATGTGAGCGAGRTAAGTCACAAGTTGGGCCAAAKAGATTGCMYGTTCTTCTCCTTYMGTSTTAATGACAGTTTGTCTAATTTCKTCMACTTTTTKTTYTTGMTGTACATTTCTTTCTTTACGTTTTCTCATTTCTTGTTTCCTCTTCTTTTCTTTCTCAAGTGCTTCTTCCAATTGTYTGATGTTCTCATCCACGATTTCTTCAGTCACATCAASTTYTTTSTYTTCCTTCTGTTATGAGAKCTTTGCAAGTTGTTCCACAATAATCTTGTCAAGTGTCTGACGACACTTGATGAGTTMATTCTGAACTTTCAAGATRYCGRTGCYARTCTCAGCTGATTCRATAGCAGCATGAATTGCTTTCAAATCAAACTGGGCACGAACGTATGCCTCTACTTCAGCACCATCGTCATGGAGTTCAGATATCAGTTGATCCAAACGACCAATCAAGACTTTTTTTCGCTCTTCAACTTGTTGTCTGGTTCGGGGGTCAGGAGTCCCCTCATCAATAGCGAAGGTGAGTGAGACTTGGAAGAAAAAGAAAGGAATGAAACGAGTGAGAACCGACAATTTCAAACAATTCCAGAAATGAGACATTGTGATGTGCGTCTGCCGCACAATAAATACTTAATAACAATAATAAATTTCACAGCCGCACTGATCTACAACAGCAAGATTTCTAATCACTGAAGGAAAAAAATCAAATACAATTATTTATATTTCTAACTATTGTTGTTCTTTTGTCTATCCGTGTGATGACGTCCTAAGCAAGAGTGTACAGGTACCGTGTCAGGCCCATGTGATCAGACACAACACACAAGTACGCAACACCATACACAGCAACAACAGGTAAGTATGCCAACAACAATCACAAAACAGTTTGTCAGCAATCTTCGTCAGTTTGCTGTGTCTTTTTGATGTCAGTGCGATCATGCACTCCCCCTGACAGCTGGCACTACAGCTGTGTAATTCCAGTCAGTTGTATCGCCGTCGCCTTTAGAGTGTACCGCTTACTTGGCAGTATCCTGCCTGCCACGTGTCATCCCTGGAGTGCCAACATAGCAATGTTGCCACATCAGCACTCTGTCCAGTCTGTCAATAATGGGATGTCACGTCAGCAAATGTGTCGTCCGATCCTCGCCACGTGCCTCTTCCAAGCGTCACGTGAGATACCATCGTCGTTCCAACCAGTCAGATTATGCCACGTCAGCCAAGGAGTTAATGCCACGTCAGCAGGCAGACACCACCTCATGAAGACAGGTGTGATGGCCTGCTCCTGCCACGTCAGCAATCAATCTTCTTTCCTCCAAGCCACGTCAGCATCTGCAGTAGACCCTGTCGTGTCAGCAGCACAAAGAGTGCCACATCAGCAATCAACAGGGTCTTCAGACGCAACACGATATGTGCCACGTCAGCATGGGATCGCGATGCCACGTCACTATCGCGATCCTGGCTGGCTTGCGGTATCCCTTCTCGCGATCCCGACTGCCACATCAACAGCCTGGGATGTCTTCTCGCCGACAGAGTCTATCCCTCGTCAGCTTCCCGGTCAAGTCTTCTCGCCAGAGAATCTGGACTTCTTCAACAAACCCCGACAATGTATCCTCGCCAAAGAGGTATGTGCCACGTCAACACCCCCAGCATATCCCTTGCCACGTCATCACCTACTCAACCTTACTTACCTGCGCGCCACCTGGCGCGTGCTCAATGTACAAATGTCGTCGTCAGGAGAATTGCTCTAGTACGAAATTGTAATGAACCGAGATCGTGAAGACAGTTGTCAACAATGCAAGCCCAGATAAATGTCCATCGGTTGATGATTACTAATAGTCAAAATCGTAACCAGACAGAATGAGATGAGGTAATTATACACAGACGAAGAGAGAGGAAGGAGAAGAGACAAAGGAGAGGAAGTACAATGCCCACTTCTGCTTTGGGCTCCCTCCTCTACTACCACCTCAATAATCAATAGTCTGAACGAGTATCCAAAGTATCCTCAATGTGCCACGTGGCACATCTAATCAGTCTCACATCAGCACTGGAGCAATGTCGACATGAAGACAGCCAGGTACATATCCACGAACTTTCCACAGTCCTGATCTCCTCCTGAAGTGACGATGAACAGAACAACAATGCCAATCACGTAGTCCCAGTCATAATACACGTGGCAACAACCACGTCGGCCAATGATACACGTGGCAGCAGCCACATCAGCGACAGCGCAGGGCAGCTGCCACGTCAGCATGCCAAGAAGACAGGAGCAAGCCGACCACCATGCCGGACTAGCAGCGCCGCGCCAAGTCACAATGCCAGCGTTGAAGTCAACGTGTGAAGTCAGCATCAACGCAAGACAGAATGAATGTCAAAGCCAGGAAGTCAACTCTTATGTAGTGTTGACGCGGGGTTTGGACCCCGGATGCTGTATTCCTCAGCCGTCCAAATCCCAATGCGAATGAGGGCTCAAATTGGCCTGAAACCGAATTCCCTCCGGCCTGGATGTTGTGTGGGTACCTGCGCACAACAAGTGAATGTATCCAACCAAGGGCCGGGGTGTGGTATCTTTGACTCTACAGTTGACTTTGACTCTTGAATTTCCTGTGCCCAGCGTTCGGTCACACAGCCACACTCGACAGACTCAGGTTTGGGCGTGTCTTGGTCACACAGCCCAGTGCAGACCAACTCAGGTCTGCGTTTTCTGGGGATGAGTTCTGAGCCCCAGGCTACTTCTGAACAGGGTTACTGCAAAAGTTGCGAATTGCTACCAAGTGAGAAAATGAGGAAAAAGTGAAGGGAGAGTGAGTGAAACTCTCATGTATGAAATCACAAGATGGGAAGTGGCGATTCACATGGGAGTGAAGGAATGGACTAAATAAGAGTGAAACATCATCAAAACACTTAGAACAAGCACAAACCAAATTGCGAGTTGCTATCAAGTGAGAAAATGGAGAGAAAGTGAAGGGAGGGTGAGTGAAACTCCTCCTCATGCATAAAATCACAAGATGGGAAGTGGCGATTCACATGGGAGTGAGGGAATGGACTAAACAAGAGTAAAACATCGTCAAAACACTAGAACAAGCACAAACCCAAGTTGCGATTTGTTACCAAGTGAGAAAATTGAGAGAAAGTGAAATGAGAGTGACTAAAACTCACTCTCATGAATGAAATCACAAGGTGGGAAGTGGCGATTCACATGGGAGTGGAGGAATGGACTAAACAAGAGTAAAACATCATCAAAACACTAGAACAAGCACAAACCCAAGTTGCGATTTGTTACCAAGTGAGAAAATGGAGAGAAAGTGAAGGGAGAGTGAGTGAAACTTACTCTCATGCATGAAATCGCAAGGTGGGAAGTGGCGATTCACATAGGAGTGGGGGAATGAACTAAACAAGAGTAAAACATCATCATAGAACAAGCACAAACCCAAGTTGCGATTTGTTACCAAGTGAGAAAATGGAGAAAACGTGAAGGGAGAGTGAGGGAAACTCACTCTCATGCATGAAATCACAAGATGGGAAGTGGCGATTCACATGGGAGTGGAGGAATGAACTAAACAAGAGTAAAACATTATCAAAACACTAGAACAAGCACAAACCCTAGTTGCGATTTATTACCAAGTGAGAAAATGGAGAGAAAGTGAACGGAGCTCATGCATGAAATCACAAGATGGGAAGTGGCGATTCACATGGGAGTGAAGGAATGGACTAAATAAAAGTAAAACATCATCAAAACACTAGAACAAGCACAAACCCAAGTTACGATTTGTTATCAAGTGAGAAAATGGAGAGAAAGTGAATGGAGAGTGAGTGAAACTCACTCCTATGCATGAAATCAGAAGATGGGAAGTGGCGATTCACATTGGAGTGGAGGATGAGCCCATGAGGAGACCATTCTATGGCTATGGAGTCCTTTCCTCTAGGAGGAAGAAGACGAAGAAGAAGAAGAAGAAGGGGAGGAAGAAGAGGAAGGAGAAGAAGAAGGAGAAGAAGAAGACGGAGAAGGAGGAGTAGAAGAAGAAGGAGAGGAAAAATCTCCTTCTTTCCACTCACCTCCTCTACTATCTTGGAGTCGAATGCCAGTCTTGATGAAGCCCCTCTCTTCCTTGCACAAGTGTCACCTTAGCTATGGTTTTCTTCTTCCTCAAGTCCTCTCCCCCTTCTTCTCTCAGCCTCTCTTAAACTATTGCAAGCTCCTTCCACTATGGCTATGGAGTCCTCCCCTCTAGGAGGGCTAATGGGACTCCCTCTAGCCTTTCCTTCTTCCTCACAGCCTGGGGCTATAGCGGATCACCTCCCTAGGCCAGCCTCACTACCCCCAACCTCTAGAGCTCCTCACACTAGTCCACAACCTTCTTTAAGCTCCCAAACTGGCAGGGGTTCCCCTCTCCTCACTCCAAGTGAGAGAAGTGTTCCTATGAGCTCACTTAGGCAGCATTGGCACACCTCATGCAAATGTGAGTGTGGTGGGCTGCTCCCTCAGCTTATATAGGCTGGAACCGGAGTACCGGCCACCCTATGAGCCTCCCCAAGTGCCTCCAAGTGAACCAAGGTACCCCCAAGGCAAAAACTCACCACTAGGCCCTTCCGAGGGTACGTGGGCCTTATTTTGGCCAAGTACATGCATTTCGAGTGGTTGGTACCAACTCGGATTGCCTCTGGGCCTCCTTCAGCCTCCTTTTCCTTTTCAAAATGTTGCTTTTTTGGGTCCTAATGCCCAAGGTGCAGCCCCACTTGAGAAAAGACGGCCTAAAGGACATTTTTTCTCAAATTTTTGATTTTGTATCTCATTTTTGGTAAGCCGAGGTATTTTCACATGCCTCGGTGTTATTTCAGCCTTGGATCTGACTGAGATCGAAGGCCAACAATATTCTGAGCTACCCCTTGGTGATCCTTGCTTCAAATTTGAGCCCCAAAGCTCATCTTTTCAATTTTTGGTGCATTTGACCCTCAGTTTGGGCCAAATGCACAGTTCTGTTTTTTTCCTTCTTTTGTTTCTTTCCATACTGGGCTACCAACTCATTCCGGAGTTGGCCGTTTGAGTTGACCTCATAAAAAATGGCCATATTCCCTCCTTCATGGATCTAAATCTCAGATCCATGGCCCAAAAGAAAACCGACCATTTTCCCTTTGAATTTTCTCTCAATTTTCTCTTTTTAATTCAGATTTTGCAGAGATATTGCCCCAAGGACTATATCTCTGCAATCCGGATTGCCCTCCACCAAATCTGGAGGGATGAGGTCACAGTAAGGACCTGTCATCCCCTACTGTGCCAGTCCCGATAGGCCGGCACATTCTCCTTCACTATTTTCTCCCCCTTTGTCTCACTCTTCTTCCAGTTTTTCTCATTTTTGTTTTTTCTTTTATTTCTGATGTGACAAGTGTCAAGTGGCTGTTGAGTCTTTTTCTAGGCCATGGATCCTCATCTATGGTCAGATTCAGACTCAGCAGTTGATCGTTATATCTCGGATTACAATAATGACACCCCCATGCTCATAGGGGCCTTCATTTTGTCTCCGTTAGTCTAAATTTTGAGCCCCTTTTGCTCCGATTTTCTTTTGACAACCTTTTTTTGTGTTGAGCCCCTTGGGGCAATATTTTCTCATGCCTAGCTAGTCCGAGATATCTTGGACTGTTGGGCAACCCTTCCCTCACCAATATTCTGCTTCCTCTTCTCTCACGACTCTCCCACTTGATCCCACTAGTGCTTGCACTAATGGTGCTAATATTTTCCACCGTCTACATCATTTGATCTTTACTGTGTTGTTCGGTTTGCGTGACCATCCCTGACGTTGGCTCATGGTCCCCTTGGGACACCTCAACTCCCCGCCACTTTCCCCATACTAGTTCCAATTTTTTTTTTGTCTCGTCGGTAGTCCCTCCAACGCATGTCCCATTTTTTCGACTATTTTTATTTAGGCTTATTTAGTCCCCGACAACGTTCTGGATGATGTCCCATTTTTATTTTGGGACTTCCTTGTCCTTGTAGGTTCCAATATCCCTTCCTCAAGTGCCCCATGTGTGCCGATTATTCCCGGTAGCGAGAATCTCATCTTACGGTTGCCGTTTACCGTCTTTATTTGTCTCATGTAGAAATCACTCTCATGTCTCATTTTTCCTTTGGCCTAGGCATCCTTATGCAGTCCGTTATTTCTCGGACTGCAACTGTGGCCATTTCCCTAGTCCCACAACCCCACAACTTGCCCCTATTTGAAAGAAAATGAAGCGCTCAATTTTTAAGTGCATCCGAGCTCAATATTGGCTGCATCCGGGCTCAATATTGGCTCCGGGTGCACCTAAAACATGTGTTTTCCCTTCCCCATGCAGTCCGTTGTAACTTGGACTGCAGTAGGGATCAATTCCCTAGCCCCATTGCCCCACAACTAGCCTAAAACTGAAAGAAAAAGAAACGGCCAACTTTCAAGTGCACCCGGGTTGAATTTTGGTTTCAGATGCACCTAAAACATGTGTTTCTCTTCCCCCATGCAATCCGTTGCATCTCGGTTGCATGGAGAAAATGAAGGACCTTTGCAACCGTCATATTCCAGAATGTATCTGGTCACGGATGTTTCTCCCCAAGTGGCCGTTTTTTACCGTTAAGTTTTTAATCTCTTTTCTTTTCTTTTATTTTTCCTCCTTTTTTGGACAGTAGGGACCTGGCAGTTCCTACTTGTGGCAGTCCCTACTAACGGCCAACTCACTCACTCCCTCTCACTCCTTTTGTTTTATTCTCCCACATTTTTTTTTCCTTTTTTTTTTTTTTCTAGCATGTCAAATGTCAAGTGGCCGTTAAGGCCCTTTTCTTGGCCCTTCCTCTTAGTTTTGGCCCTCCCTATGCCCATGGTGCATTCCGTTGTATCTCGGACTTCAACTGTGGCTCCCACATGCCCGTGGGAGTCTTCTCTTTCCTCTATTTCTCTCCCACAGTGGCCCCTCATACTCCGATTTTTCTCCCGGAGGCCTATTTTTTATATGGAGTCTCTTTTGACTCCATTTTCTTGAGGGGGGCTGATCCGAGATTTTTTGGATTCCTCCCATGCCTCCTCCTTCATGTTTCTTTACTTTTTCTTTTCCTTTTGGTCTCCCCGTTTGCTCCCACTAGTGCTTGCACTAGTGGTGCCAATATTCTTGGCCGTCAAGATTGAGATTTTAACGGTGCATCTTGCTTTAATTGTTTTTCCTTCATGCCACTCCGCAGTTTCTCTTGAGACCTTCTTATATCCCCACCTCTTATTCCGTGCTAGTCCTTGATACTTGTCCCGCTTGGTGGTCCCCGACACTTTATCCCATGGGTGGTCCCCGACACTTTGTCCCGTCAGTGGTCCTTGATAACTTGTCCCGTCGGTGGTCCCTGACACTTTGTCCCGTCGGTGTTCCCCGACACCTTGCCCCGTCGGCGGTCCCCGACACCTTGTCCCGCCGGTGGTCCCTGACGTCATGTGTCTTTTTTCTCTAGTGCTCTCCGGTCGTCAAGGCCCCCTTTCCGTATGGCCTTGGCACCCCGTTGTGGCCCCTTACTTTCTAGTGTCCTACGGCCACCAGGGCTGTCCACCTTTCGACTTCACTATTGTCTTACCATCTGCTGCGCCCCACTTGCTCAATTCATGGCCCCTCGGGTCCTTGCTATGACGAATTCGAATGGACCTCATGGCCCCATGCTATGCCCCTATGCGCCCATGTCCTGTCACTCACTTGCTTGCTATTGTCGGGTCCTTCACCCTGCGGTCTTGTCCTAGTCTTTTGTCTTTTCTTTCTCTCTTGTCTCCTTTCTCTATATTTCTCTGTTGTGCACGTTGCTTGTTGCTCCCCCGACATTCGCGGTACCACCATCTTCACGGGTCATGATCATCATCATCATCATCATCATCATCATCATCATCGTGGTCATTGTCGACATCATCATTGCTACGGCCTCTCACCTTCATTGCGCGCATTCGATCCGGCGACCTCGTCGTTCCACTGGCGGAACGATCGAGAAGACCCTTTAGGGGTTGATTGAAAACCTTCCTCGACTAGGAGGAAGGACCTTGATTGCTCCCGGTCGACCGGGAGTGCGGTATTGTCAATCTCATTCCCTCTTACTAATTCCCCCCTTCCTCCCGCCGATCTCTCCCAAGTTCTCACCTTTTTCCTCTTCTTCCATCTCCTCTCCATTCTCCCTTTTCTCCTTTCCCATCTCACCCAATTGGTCGCATCATCTAAAATTCCTAATGTGCATGACACATATATCCTCTTCTTGTGTTTGTTTGACAATGTCGTCCATCCCGTTGTGCGGAACGTCGACCTAATTCGATAGGATTAATCTTCATTCTCTCTTCTGCCAACGCCGCGAACGAAATTAATTCCGACGTTTTTGTTCGAAAGTAACTTGAAATTCTTTATTATATCAAATTATTTCATAAATTAGTTTAAAATTTGACTTTATTTCAGAAATTCGTGAAATACATTTCGAAATTTACTAAATTTAATCCTTCTGACATCCACCCTACTTCTACTTTATATCCCTCGTAAAATTCTAAAATTCCACAATTCTTTTTGAAATTCTTTTGGAAATTCTTTGAAATTCTTCTTAATCTTACAATATGTCGATACAATTTATTAATTTCATCTAAATAATTTTGGAATTTCTCCCCATTCAATTTACTTGACTGCCATTAAATTCTTTCTGCCATTTTATCGTAAATTCTTTAATTAGGAATTAGTCTTGTATTTTTATTTCAAACCTTCCAAATTCTCTTAATTTCAGAAATACGTCAAGGAATTTTCCATTTTAATTCAAAATCCCTACATCTTTTATTATCTCCCCGAACTTTTGGGAATTTTTACCAATATTTTTGAAATTCCTTGAATTTTGCTTCAATTTTCTTTAAATTTTTAATTTATGTCCAAATAATTTTGGAATTTTAGTTTGACTCTGTAATTGTCTTATGCATGCTTTCCTTTATGCCCCACACCATTCTGTGAAAATCTTCTCTCATTTTCTTGCTGGAATTGGGAATTTTCCTATTTCTCCCTTAACGTGACTCTGAATTTTTCTTCATTCAACTTCATAAATTTGTTAGACTCCATTCCTACGCACCTTCGTTTCCCAGTCCCCTACCCCCCCCTTTGCGTGTCACCGTTGCTCCCCGTGACACCCAACAACGTGCACTCCAAAATAGCGCCCGAGACGCCCGCGCGGCACACCGGCTCGTTCGCTTTGACGCGCCGATCGCTGCCACTGAGCACCCCCCCCACTCCAGTTCCCCCTCTTCATCTTCTTCATCCCCTGACTCTATGCAAAGTGTTGAGTTCGCAAGTCCCTCCCGCTCCATCACCGAAGGCCTTGCATTCCTAGCTCGTGACACCATGCCTGACTCGGCGGAGATTCCCACCCCTGCAACCGCCAGTTCGGGCTCAGCCACCCAGTCAGACCCTATATTGGCCCTCCTCCAGCACATGCGGACCACATTCGAGGCCAAATTCACAACCATGCAAACCAACTTCGATACTTTGTTGGACCATATGTCACAGATGGAGTCGCGGGCCACCACACCTCCCTCCTCTCACCCCCCCCCCTCCTCTTCCCACACACTTGTTCCTAGTGGATCACACCTCCCCTCTCCCCAACTTGGTATCCCGCAGTCCTCCCCCCCACCCGCGTCATCAGCGTCTCTGTCCGCTTCCTCTCCTTCTTTGGTTGGCGTCATCTACACGCTTGTCTCTTCCATGGGTGGTATGCCTTCTCCACACACCCACCCTTCTTCTGCAACCATCGCTTCCTCCCAAGTGTCCTCCTCCACACTTTCCTCCTCAGGACCCATGGCATCGTGTCCTGCCACCTCCTCAATTTTAGTTTCCACGGCACCTACCTCACCACCCCCCCCTTCTTCACCTCCCTCCGCACCCCCTATGAAGCCCAGTACACAGAATGCTGAGATCCAAAACCACCTTGCCATGGCCCACGACCAGATCCGCCGGCTCCAAAGAGGTCAATCCTTGCCTCCCCACCTCGCGGGACAGCCTGCTGCCCTTTTCATTTACCGGCAGCATCAAACACAGGTCGCTGCGATGCACTTTACTCTTCCTCCACCGGCCACCACGATGTCTCACGACCCTTTGCCTCAGCTCCCTGCCTTGTCTAGTGGTCCTGCGGGTGCCCCTAGTTCCTCTGTCCTCTTATCGCAGTGTGCCCTCCCCCTCCCTCCTCATTACCAGCCGCCACCCTATGTACCTCGATACCACCCTGACAGACTCCCCCTGTTCGATGGCAAGGCCACCGAACTCCAGGGATGGATCACCACGGTCGAGGAGCAACTTCGGTACCATGGTGTAAACATAGACTTGTGGCTTGCGGAGATGTCAGCTTGCTTCACAACTCGAGCGGCTTCCACTTGGCGTGACTTTCTCGCTGTTCGTGCTCAGCAGGGCGTTCATGCGAGTATGACGTACGCGGAGTTTCGTGATTTTCTCGAACAGTACTTCTTTCGCCCGACGCCTACTCGTGACCCGATCACACGGGTCGCTGAGATCAGATGGCTTGGTGGCAACAATGCCTTAGAGTCGTACATCACGACATTCCACCACGTTCGCGCCCAGGTTCCTCCCTCCCTCATAGTCGACGACGCTATGGTCCAGCGTTTCCGTGTCGGGTTACCCCAACCCTTCCAGCTTCAGATGTTGGCGTACACAGTGCACACCCTCCCTGAGGCCTTCAACATTGCCAGGGCCATCCAGCTCACCTATGCACCTCTTGTGGGCTCCACATTTGAGCCTGGTGTTGCACCTCCCGCTGCCACATCTGCCCCTGGCGCATCTCGCCCCGGACAGTTCTCCACGTCTCGCTGCGACCCCCGTCGAGTTCCTGGACGCACCTTCTTCCGCCGTGTTCAGACTACGCTCCGCGAGTCGTCGAGCGTTGAGGACGGTACTGGTTCAAATGGATCCCATAGTGACCCGGACCAGGGACATGACCCCCAGTCTCCTGTAGATGGTGACGATCCCGACCAGGACGAGCACCTCGCCTTAGGCAACACCAGTCCTCCTCATCGAGGACCCGCCCATCCGCCACACAGCAGCCCCTCCCATCATGCTACGTCTTCCCCCGGGCCCAATTGACTATCGCGGAGAGTGAGGACTTTCATACACGAGGTATATGTACCCGTTGTCGCCTACCTGGTCACACTCCGTCCACCTGCCCCTACGCCGACGCCCTCCAACGTCACTTTGCTCAGCAGTCCCGTCCTCAGCCTGACCCCCCCGTTTCGACCTCCAGCGTCGCAGCCACCTAGCGGCGATCTCCTGTCCCCCTGATCCTCCTACAGGCTACAGTAGCAGGCATACCCGTTCGCGATTCTACACTCGCGGCGCTTGCTACTCTTTCTGAGGACTCGGGCCTGACCTCACTGTTGGTTGATCCTAGCGACGCTGGTGCACCCTCCCCTTCTCCTCCTAGCGTCTCTCGTGATCCTCCTCCTCGTCCTCCTACTAGGCATGCTCTACGCACGGCCCGTTGCGGTGCTTCCCTTGTCGCAGCCAAGGATATCATCGACTTCCTGGACCTCGAGTACGTTAAGGTCCACCAGGAACGTCTCCACCTCAGAGAGCATACCCTGTCTGCAATGTCTCAGCACCTACACAATCTCGATCGCATCTTACAGATTATTCCAGTGCGCCTCGAGACCTCTACTAAAGTGTATCACGCACTATGGGACTCTAGTTGTACTGGCGACTTCATTCATCCTCGCGTAGTTAAGGAGGCATCTTTCTATGAACGGATAGCCTTCTACTGTCACCGTTACACTTGGTGACAATCAGGCCAAATCCTTGTCGACGTACGTCACTTGCAACGTGAGGCCGACACGCTTCGGAAACTCAGACGTCGATATATCGGTCCATGAACTATTCTTTCATCCGCCGGACCTAATCATAACTATCCGGTGAGCTTCAAATTGAAGCTCCTCGATTTCATCTATCGCGCTGACCTACATGATGTGTTTCATGTATCTCTATTGCTCCCCTTCAGACAGTCTCCCCCTGAGTTCCACGACGGACCTTACCCTCACCCCTCTCCCATCATCATTGAGGGTCACGAGGAGTTTGTCGTCTCTGATATCGAGTCGCGGTGTATGACTGATGGTGACCCTCCCCGCCTCGAGTATCTCGTTCGATGGAAGGGTTACCCTGACGAGGAGTCTACTTGGGAGTCTCTTGAGCACCTGAAGCATGCTATGACTTTCGTGCGTGCTTACGATCAAGCTCATCCTTTCCCTTCATCATCCTCCCCTCCTACTTCTCGTCCTTCGACTGGCCCATCTACTTCAGCGACCACTAATATTCCCCCTCCTCCATCGATGGGTCCTCCCGCTCCACTAGTACCTGCCTTAGGTCCTCCTCCTCCCGTGGACGTGGTTCCGCCTATTGTTGCAGTTGATTCCTCTCACCCTCAGCGTACCCATCGACTTCCCTCTCGCTATCGTGACTGATCTATACCCCCGGTACGCTCTCTATCTTTTGCCATTCTTGGACACTTATGCAGCAGCTCCCGGTTTCGACTTCTACATTCGGCTTCTACATTCGACTTCTATATTCGGCTTCCACATTCGACTTCTACATTTGGCTTTTACATTCGACTTTCGACCTCAGTGCTTCTCTTCATTACCAGAGTACCTGTTGCAGTGTTCCGGACTTCTACTTGACTTCTGCGCTACTCCTACTTCATCTTAGCTACTTCGACTCGACTTCTGTCTGGGTACTCATCAGCTGGACTACTCCATCTTTTCGGTCACGGAGTTCCCTCATTCCCATCTACCCTTCACCCTCGAGTTTACCCTCCAGTCGCATGATGACCAGGGTTGTCGAGCCCCGGCCCCGGGGCCCCGGTGGGGGTCCGGGGGTCCGGGGTTCCGCACCCCCAACCCCGGCTCCGGACCCCTCCCCCCCCAAAAAAAATAAAATAAAATTGTGGGGGGTGCACAGCGAGAGCGCGCACCTCGTGGGCTAAACCCCAAAAATGGGGTTTCGTGCCCCACCTCGGACCCCCCTCGGGGCCACACCCACCACT
>BFEA01000239.1:895762-912369 GCA_003427395.1 Chara braunii
AGAGAGAGAGAGAGAGGGAGAGAGAGAGAGAGAGAGAGAGAGAGAGAGATAAAGAGAAACAGAGAGAGAGAGAGAGAGAGAGAGAGAGAGAGAGAGAGAGAGAGAGAGAGAAAGAGAGAGAGAAAGAGAGAGAGAGAGATGACAGCGAGAGACAGAACCTACCTCTTCAGCAGATTGCACGCCTGTCTTGACCTCGTGCACATTTTTTTTTTTTTTTCAAATTCCTTTTTTTTTTCTTTTATTTTGAGATAGGCGCGCCATATCTACACGGCGCACGCTTGTCTCGGCTTGATGACAGAGTGTTGGTCGCACTCTCTTTCTGACACACACACAAACACACATTGGCATACTTCGTCGTGTGTGAGTCTGTGTGAGAGAGAGATACACACATACACACACACACACACACACACACAGACAAATTACCCCTTCAGCACATCCCACACGTGTCTTGACCGCATGCACGTTTTTTTTTTCTTGTTCAAGTTTCCATTTTTTTTCTTTGTTTTGAGACAGGCGCCCTGTCGAGCGCATCGGTCCCGCACCTCATAAGGGTGGGACCCTCCCGCCCGCGTCACGTAGGAGTTGGTCTACCTCGTCGCGAATACACATGGAGCTTCCGCAAGCCGCTCCGGCCGAGTGCGCCTGCCATACCTCTCGCTAGCCCCTACGACAGGATAGGGCCAACGCGAGGCACAACTTACCTCCACCTTACGGGAGTTGTCACCTCCCTTCGGTGGGCGTATCCCCGCCGAGCTACCAGTCCACAGTACGAAAGCTAATTAGTTCAATCGCAAAGGTGGACCAGTCGAGGGCGTTTTTCGTTCGCTGTAGCATAGGGGGTACACACGGGTTTTTCGCCTCTATTTGACCCGCACACGAACCGACGCACTGGGGGGCTGAAGTCCCGAGCGCGACTCGCCGTCGGTCGACTAGGACGCATCCCACATACCACGCGTTGCACCGCAACTCTCACAAACACGAAACGACACAAAACAAACAACACAACAACACTCCTAGTCCCTTTTGTAAACAACCCATAACTCTCCGACGTGGAAAAGCGGATAGGCGATGCACGCGAAACTTAGTATAAAACCGTGCGGACGCAGGACCTTCCCATATCGGCTAGCAATGCATGAGTACGCATGCAGTCATAATGATGGTGTACTATGTAGTGCCCATAATCAAGCGGTCCCTCGTGGATCCGAGTACCACTTAGGACACTTGAGTGTCAATCTCGAAGTATCGTGAGGGTCGAGCCCTTCACGATATTGCACGGCTGAAGGAATATCCGATCTATTCTTTTTTAGTTTATTAAATACAATAGARAATGGAATAAGATTCATTCAAATAAGATTAGTAAATCTTATTCACTATTTGATTTACAATCTATTTATGTACAATAGAATGTATATTGTAAAGAGATAGAACATCAATGTATACATAAATTAAACAATCTCTTCTTTTTCAATCTGAACAAAAATAAAAGTCATAGCAATAGCAGGAAATACTAAGCCTACTAAAGGAACAAAAAATGGCCCCACGCCACCTTTGGCCCTTAGGCTGAGTGTCCCGGTGGGCAGGGCAAATAGGCTTTGCGGGGGGGTTGATCCCTTCCACGTGAAGTCTACGACCTGGGATCTCCTGGACAAGGACCTCGAATCCAGACCCGGTACCAACGTCCGACTAAGAAACTTTTAAGAAGCAAAACGGTAAAGGAATGGAGTTTCCTTTCCGTTCTCAATCTCAACCCCAATTAAGCCCTTAGGCGTGGGCTTTTTAGACCATTCAAACGCTCAAACATAGGTATGTACGTATATATATAGTGGGGAATAAATATATGACGATCACTTCTCACAATCACACTCCTCTCAGCCATATATATGTATGTGATCGCAGACAGTCAATTCCAAAGTTCAAATAAAAAAACATACCTGCAATAACATCAAAGAATCAACAAAAAATCCACACACTACATGAGGTCAACTTCAACCATTTTCTATACTCATACCCCTCGCTTGCAAGCCCCAACCTTTGTCCAAGCTTCCAACAATAAATACTTAGCACCTTTGCTAAATGGCCATTCAATAGAAGTCCGGGTGAAAACCTGAAATGAAACAGATAGAAAACCACCGGGGCTAAAGCCTTTCAGGTTGGGTAATGAGATGAATTGGAGTTGAGTCGTAGACGAACGAATCAGCAACCGACTTGTATTATCATTGATAACAGAAGATGATCCTTGAAGGATCAAACTGAAACAAGTCTAAATCTTGAATCAGAACGATCAAAAGGACCTGTACCATAAGACATGTCAATGCCCAAGCTAAATCATCAGTGTATGGGGAATAAATCTTCATAGCACATCCTTATTCAATATTGTCTGCCAAATAAATCTAAGTCTACCCCTAAGCCAGAGCCCAAAGACAAATCTTTGACATAATCTCCCCCATACAGGGCGGATTGCCAGTATCGCCACCTGTCAAAATAGAATCTAACTCCTCTAAACTAAGAAAATTTCGACAGCGCTTCCCGTAGGAAAAGTGTTTTTTCATAATTTAATTTAGCTCGAATATAAAAACTAAAATATTCTTTAATTCTGAAAAGTTCAATTTTGTCTAACTCCCTTACTTAGTAAAAATTTGGGCAGCACTCCCTTTAGAAAATGAGACTTCCCAGATTTATACTAAGTCACATACGAACTCAAAGCAAAAATTTGAGTTTGACTAAGACAAAATTTAACTTACTCCTTAGATTTCTAAAAATTTCGGCAACACTTCCTTTAGAAAAGTGTTATCCCAAGATTTATACAAAGTTAAGTTTATAATCAAAATTAACTTTGACTTCTCAAGGTCCAATTTTGTCTAACTTCCTGAATTAGTAAAAATTTGGGCAGCACTCCATTTAGAAAATGAGTCTTTCCAGATTTTTACTAAGCCATACATAAATTTTAGACAAGTTGAACTTTGAAAAGACAAAATTCGACTAACTCCTTGGTTTTGTAGAAATTTCGGCAGCGCTTCCCGTAAAGAAAGTGGTTTACCAAGATTTATACAAGACCAAGTATAATAAATGATCTTAAAAAATGCAAAAACTGACCTAAGTAAACTAAACTTAGCTCAGTAAATGTAGAAACTGAAACTAACTCCTATGACTCTAGCACGTGGCAAGCAACTAAAACAACTACCTATCAAACTGAACCTCAGACTAAGTAGTGATCTCGCACAGCCATATGCAAAGCCAACCACAATGGTAAGTACTCTCACCAGCCCAAAGTCAACTTGGTCAAACAATAGTTCGTATTCTTTCAATGATTTATCCTCTATCCCCAACTTACATAAGGCGTAAAGCTAGACCACCCAATCTTATGGGAACATGTCTAGCTCAGCCATTAAATATACACAAACACAAGGTACTACAACTTTCCTCTTCTCTGGGCACGTGACTAGATTATCCAGCCTAGTCACCCTGAACTGCTTAAGCATCCAAGTTATATATAACTGTCTACGCTTAGTCATCTAAGGTAACATATGACTGAACCGATCATCTTAGATCAAGGTTCAGCCTGCCCCTTCTTACCTCAAGTTTATTCTTAATTCATACTTTATTTAGTTAATGATAATCTATAGTCAGAGCATCCAATCTTATGGAAAAATGTCTGACTAACCTGTTCATAAGTAAAATAATGTAAAAATATAAACAAGTTCATCCCTTCGGTTGTAGCATGTGCGTGGCTCCAGACTAGACCACCCAATCTTATGGGAATCTGTCCAGTCCTTTGCCTGAGTTCCCCCGTAGAATAAAACAAGAGAGAGTCAAGGTCATCCAATCTTATGGATCATGCCCAACTCTTTTTCAAAAACTAACAAAACATAAGAAAACTCAAAGAAACAAGGCAATCAAGCCATCCAATCTTATGGAAAGATGCGTGGTCCCTGAAAGTCAAACACATGCAGCCCTCGCGAGTCAAAGCAACCAGACCACCCAATCTTGAGAAAAGGTTAACCGACCCCCCATTTTTCGTCTCAATTTGTAAGAAAACCATAAGGCCATTTTAAACAAACTTCATACTGATGTATAGAGTGCACTTCTTACTAACATATTATAAAAACAAAACAAAAAAACAAAAATCAAAAACATATGAAACAGCAAACCAAAAGTGCATTTTCATGACATATCCATCGTTACCTAGGGACGAAAAGTGGGGGTCCCCGTTAACCGCTTGTGCCAATCTTATGGGAACCTGTCTGGCTATGCATCCCCCCCGGAGGCGGCCATGCGCGGCCTAGGCCGCGGTCCGAGGCCATGAAAAAAAAAAATAATAATAAATAAATAAAAATTCTGAAAACAAAATATGTTATGCAGAAAAATATATTGAACAACTTTTCCCTTGGGGTCATATCCAAAAACGTTACTGGATTAAAAATAAAAAAACACATAAGTTTCATAAGTTTTTCTTAAAAAAAAAAAAAAAAAACAGCTTTTGCTTCAAGAAAATTAGTTTTTGAATTTTTAAAATTCGAATACGAAGTCAAAAAATAAAATAAAAAATTGTGCAATTTAGATCTCGAAAAGATCTACAACCCCATATTTTGTTTGTGTTTTTTTTTTAATTTTTTAAAGTCTAAAAAAATCCCTGAAAGTCGCGGCCGCACCCAACCACGGCCAGAGCCGCGGCGACCGTGTTCACAGCCGCCCTCCGAGCTCGACCCTGCGGACGCGTCCGCGGGTGTTTCGTAGTTGTCTGGTCCTTCAGGCAATCAAAAATAAACATAGCACTCGGCCCTCCAATCTTATGGAGACTCTCCCAGCCTTTGGTTGACCCAGTCAAACGCAAGCAATACAACCTTCCTCCCACCTTTCCCCCAGATGCAACCCCCTTTTCACAATCTGCGTTCAGTCAGATAAGAGAACTGAAACTGAACTTGCACAAATATTCCCTTGTATTAAGTCTGGTTTGTCATGAAAGTCAAACATAAAGTCAAAGTAGGGATGCATGCAATATACTCGGTAAAACATAGCAAGAAAATACAGACAAAGGTTATAATTGGGCTTATAGAAGGAAAGCAAATTATTACCTCTTAGTTCCCTGCCTCCATAACTCCTCCTGAGTTCCGACAGAGCTCCCGCAATTGGTGGGCTGATTCCCCACAGAATCTTGTTGTGGTCCTACGGGTTGCAATCCCGCTTGCCGCCTTCCTCTCTAAACAACATTAGACTGAGAGTAAGAAAGACAATAAGGGGTTTGAGACTCTCGAGATACAGGAGAGGGACAAACTCAACTCGCAGGAGAGGACCTTGTAATCTTCACTCGCCTGAGGGTCCCACAATGGTAGCCAGAAAAACGTGCAGCAAGCTTGATTAAACAAAAGTCAAATTGCCTATCGTTGACTCTCTGACGGCCTTCCAATTCCTTGCAGAGACCTTTTCATTCAAGCTTGATCATTCCCCCAAATGCAGAATCCGCCGGCTCAACTCCCCCAGTCCTCTAATCGAGATCACGACCATGGCACGCTCCTAACTCACGGTTGGACTCGCAATACTTCAATCCGATTAGAGTGAATGGCGCATCCGACCGTATCGGGCAGCAGGCAAGCCTGCAC
The DNA here is from genome assembly GCA_003427395.1 of Chara braunii. Lineage (NCBI taxonomy): Eukaryota > Viridiplantae > Streptophyta > Charophyceae > Charales > Characeae > Chara > Chara braunii. The sequence continues at coordinate 901,363 of BFEA01000239.1, forward strand.
CTTACGGCCTGCCTGCAGCTGCGTCACTCAACACAACGAGCCGTATGCCAGCCAACAGGTAGGTTTGGAACTTCATGGCTGACCTGTAGCCGCACATTCAGGTCGGATGAGGGGCGCATCAGCCAGCAAACAAGACCGCAATCTCCAGAACTCGCTCCTTCGGTCGCCCGGACAAGTAGTGCACCCATCGATAGGTAAGCCTTCACTCCCACTGCTTGCCTCCTGGCTCCAGCTACTCCCATGGTCTTTTATGCAGACCACGAATGGATCCTTGCTTCAACCATGGCCAAGTGCATTACTCACCAGCTTCAATCAAGTCGATAAGTAAGATGAGCAGCCTTAGGGATCGGGATGAAGGGCAACGCGTGTGAATAGTGAAGCTCGAACGAGGACTTCAACCGCAACGCGCTTGCTAGGATAGCCCTGACGAAAATCGCGTGACCCTATCTCTCCTTCTGTCGCGCGAGTAAACAAAAATTCAGGGTAAATTTTCCACTTGAACATGGCTCGATGCACCACTCTTCGGTGCAGCTCAGCATACGACATCGACCGACCTTGGAAATCCGTCTTGCAGCTCGCCCCACTTCGTCAACTCAGAGGTAGGGGCTCTCTCTCTCCCTCTCTCAACACAATCCCGATGTGTAAAAGCACCTGACCGTCAACACGGCCAGGTTCGCTCGAAGTCAGGGGGGGGGACAATGGCGAATTGAAGATCGCCAGTGTGACTAACAACAGGGTATACATGCCACTTCATAGTTATTTCACCCGCGCGCAGCTCCCTCAAGTTGGTCAGCAAGATCTGTCCACTTCTTCACCGATCTAAGTTCACCATCGGATGCGCGGCGATTAAAATCCTCTGCACCGGCTTTTACTCCACCTGATTCCGTTGCGGATCAGCCGAGGTCTTCGTTTCTAACCTTCTCCATCTCCTTCCTTCCCAACGTCACCGCGCAGCTCATTCTCCTCTTCGCTCCCTTTTTACTAACTCTTTGCCCGATTTGACCTCAGATTTTATGTCGCCCGCCGTTAAACCCCCCACATAGCACCTTTCCTCTCTCAAATCCGTTTGGAAACGGGCGAGGAGTGCTTTATTCCTCCCGCCATGTCCATGCTTGCCCCCATCTTCTTCATCGCCTTCAGCTTCGATCGCACCTGGCACGGATGCGCGTCCATATTCACTTTTTCCTTCCGTGCGTTCGCTGCCCCGACTCCCCGTCGTCCGCACGCCTTTTCCCGACTCCTGGAGCTAGCGCAGCACCAGGTAGCGACTGATCTCACTACCAGCAACTCGACAGGCCGTTCAACAGTTCCGACCATCCTGAAGGAGACTTCGGAGGGAACCAACTACTGTATGGTTCGATCAGTCGAGGACCACAAAAGGCTCATACTTGAGGTCCTCGACCGCCGTGACGGCCACCCATGGGGGGTTTCAATCGCTCCCCACCGCAGGAACCCGAACGGGCCCGCCGAAAGAGGCGCATACTCGAGGTCCTCGATTGCCGTGACGGCCACCCGTGGGGGGTTTCAATCGCTCCCCGCCACAAGAACCCGAACGGGCCCGCCGAAAAAGGCGCATACTCGAGGTCCTTGACTGTCGTGACGGCCACCCGTGGTCAGTGTCATGTCCGACTTACGAAAAGTCAAAACATAAAGTTAAATAATAACCGTAAAATAACGACAACAAATAATAATAACATACTTGCGGCACACCGGCACTATGCGCTGTGCGCGGACCCAGGGTGCGAGCGCACCAGCGCGCTGTCGGAAGACGATGCGACGCGGCAGCAGAAGTTGACTCGTTTTGGTCAACCTCCGCGCCGCGTCGAATCTGCGCCGTGGGACTGTCCACGACCGCAGTCAGTTAGACCCTAACGCGTCGGTTAGATTCCCCCAGGGCCGAAATCGAGGGAAAGACGGCACGGCGATACGCCCCTCCGGAGACCTAATCGTCCCCGTTGGACTAGACCGTCGCGACCGCAAGGGGCCAATTAGTGGGGTCCGGTTCAAGCGGCACTTGAACCGGACCAAGGGTTAGTGAGATAATCAACCTTGACCAATTGGGGCCGGACCGACGCGGCCGCATAACTTTGGTCAGAAAAGGGACAACCCTAAATGGTCATGTAGATGAACAGCCAGGTCCTAGAAATTAAAGATGAGGTCATGTGCTATTTTTGGCATGGAACTGACTGTTAGTTTCCCTAAGTCGGGCCTGCACCAGCCCCGTGCTAAAATTAGCAGAGTCCCACGCTATTTTTAGCGTGGGACTGACTGTTCGTCTACCGGGGACTGCGCCTGCACCAGCCCCGTGCTAAAATTAGCACAGTCCCACACTATTTTTAACATGGGACTGACTGTTCGTCTACCAGGGACTGGGCCTGCACCAGTCCCGTGCTAAAATTAGCACAGTCCCACGCTATTTTTAGCGTGCGACTGACAGTTCGTCTACCGGGGACTGGGCCTGCACCAATCCCGTGCTAAAATTAGCACAGTCCCACGCTACTTTTAGCGTGCGACTGACTGTTCGTCTACTGGGGACTGGTGCCAGTCCAAGCAGCAGGACTGGCCGACCGCACCAGCTTCCACTATATAAGAGAGGCTGGTGCACGTGCTGAGAGAGAGATATAGCACATTGAAGTGCAGACGCCCTGGTGGAGCAGCGAGGAGAATATGGGACCAGAGCTACAACGTTGAGGCAAGTGGGAGAAGCAAGCTGGGCGAGGCTAAGGCAAGTAAAGGGAGGTAAGGAAGGGGATGGGCTGCACTGGGCAGGTGTGGTGGCCGGGGTTCTCACTTGGGTCACGGCCATCCTTCTGCTATCTCCTCTCACCTCCTCTCCTCTTCTTCCCCCGGCTTTCGCCTCCCTGATCACTGCTCTCTCGCTTTCCTTCCTTTTTCCCACCTCCTTGCTTATTCCTCCTCCGGTCGCCCTGGCTGATTGACTACAGCTTACTAAGACCTGTGTGCGAGCCCACCTGTGCATCCAATGAGAACCGTGTACTGACTTGTGCGGTGCACCATACCCATACTAATGGCTATCTTCTCGAAGACCCAACAAGCATAGCCACGCACGGTGACATGCGGTAAGCCAGAGCCCATAGCCGCAATCAGTGGTTTGGGAATGTCCTTGTGCTCGCTGCCTGTTGACCGAGAAGAGAGCGCCCCTTGCGCTCGCTGCCTGTTGGAGAGTACCCTTGCGTTCGCTCTCTGCTAATTGACAAAAGAATATGCTAACTGCTGGTCGATTTGAGGGGAGTGCATTCCTGCGAATACTGATGATCGGGTTGAGTAAGAGCTCACCGCTGTGCATTCCCGCCTGCACCCATGCGCGCTGCATTTGCTACGAATTGTGGATTCTTGCTCACTTTTGTTCACTTAGCAATCTAATGATCATTCAGCACTAGGCAGACCTGTGCGGCTCGATATGATGCTGTTCCGCTACTTGATGGGCTTGCGCAGGATCTGATCTGCCACATGACTGGTCTGCGCAGCGTGACTCAACTCTGATCCAGTACTTGGCAGACCTGCGCGGCTCGATATGAAGCTGTTCCGCTACTCGATGGGCTTGCACAGGACCTGATCTGACACATGATAGGCCTGCGCAGCGTGACTCGACTCTGATTCAGCGCTTTGGCAGTCCTGCGCGGCTTGATATGATATTGTCTAGCCACTTGACAGGGCCGCGCAGATCGATAAGGGTCTGACCTGCCGCATGGCGGGCCTGCACAGCATGATTTGGTTCCGATTCGGCGCTTGGCAGGTCTGCGCAGTTTTAATGGATCCGTTCCGCCACTTGGTGGGCTTGTGCAACTCAGTAAGGCCTTGACCTGTTACTTGGCAGTCTGGCGCAGCTCGGTATAGCCCTGGTCTGTCACTTGGCGGGCTGACACAACATTGATGTGCGCTGATCTGTCACTTTGCAGGCTGGCGCAGCCTGGTACGATTCTGATCTGTCCCTTGACAGTGTGGCGCAGCCTGATACAGTTCCGATTTGACTCTTCGCAGTCTGGCGCAGCCTGGTACCGTTCTGGTTGGTCGCTTTGGCAGTCCGGCTCAGCCTGGTACGATTCCAACCTGCCACTAGGCAGGCTGGCGCAACTTGATTAGTCACATGGCTGGTGTGCGCAGCTTGATAAGATTATGTTCAGCCGCTGGGCAGGGCTGCGCAGATACGGCGCTGTTCAGCCACTTGGCAAGTCTGCGCAAGTAGCCCTCTGCTGAGCACTGTGAGAGTTATGTTAATTATTTTATTTTATTATGCCGCTGAATCGCGCTGATCATGCACGATATGGGTTGTGGCCCCTTGGCCCTAAGTGAAGGGTAAGTGAAGCCCTCAACCGCTGAGAGTTATGTTACTTATTTTATTTTATTATGCTGCTGATCATGCACGCTATGGGCTGTGGTCCCTTGGCCCTAAGTGAAGGCTAAGTGAAGCCCTCAATTGCAGAGCATAGTGAGGGTTATTTTATTTGTTTTATCATGCATCCAGCAATTCTTTGGCTGGTCACGCATGCTATGAGTTGTGCCGCCTTGGCCCTAAGTGAAGGCTGAGCGGTGCACTCAGCTGTCAAATACAATTATTTTTACTCGATTTATGCCCAGCACTTGCTTTGGCTGGTCACACATGCAGAAGGCAGCAGTGCCTCAGCCCTAAGTGAAGGCTGAGCGGTGCACTCAGCTGTCAGATACAGTTATAAGACCAGCGCTTGCTTGGCTGGTTACACACGCAGCGGGCAGCAGTGCCTCAGCCCTAAGTGAAGGCTGAGTGGTGCACTCAGCTGCTTGAATTATTGATATAAGACCAGCACTTGCTTGGATGGTCACACACGCTGCAGGCGGCCGTGCCTTGGCCCTAAGTGAAGGCTATAGCCTTCCTAGAATAGCATGGATAATTGATTTTTTATGTTCCCTCTTCCGTCTTCCCCGCCCTCCCCCACCCCTTCTCTCACAAAAAAGGACTACCTGTCTGCAAACTCTCTTATGATGAGAATTTCTGCAATTCCCTGGTCCAAGGTCCCACTCTCCTGGATGCTTCATTCCAACCATCGATTATGAGGATCAACGGCCTTGCTGCAGATGACTGAATGGGCACACATATGCAACCATTGATAACCAAAGCAGGTAGAGGAAAATTTTGAAAGTGGAAATCCTGTTGGGCGCAATGAGTAATAATGTCAGGGGATAACCCATATTTCAAAAAAGTGTGAGGAACAAGCCCTCAAGGGGCCCTATCAGACATCACATTGTTCTGGGCCAAGACCCCAGCAAGCCAAGTGCCCGCCCTAAGTGAAGGCGGGCCTGAATATTCGTCACAGGCCAAATTCGACATTTCCATATGTGGGTATTCAGGCTCTTGGAGCGCGTCAGTTGGTTGAGTGAACGCGCGAGCCTCACTAAGCTGCGCCGTACAGTTGGCCCAGGCCACGAAAGTTGTGCCTGGGCACCTACACACGAAGCAGGGCCGATACATTGAAAAGCAGTACAGCCGACGCACCTACCTAGGGGCCCTGCACAGATGCAGCTAACAGCCCAGACCCAGGCCGCGCCCAACTGTAAAGGGCCCAGGCCCTCAACTGTAAGCCTCGGCCTGGGCACAGGGTCTGAGGCCCAACCGGAAGCTACTGGAAGCTTCAAGCCAGGCCACACGCAGCATGCAGCAGGCTGCCACTTCCATAGAGGAAGTGAGGCAACCGAGGCCAGGCATTCTGGCCAGCGCTGGCAATGCGGAAGTGCTGCTGCGCTCTCGCTTGATGCTGCGCTGCTGCCAAGGGCGCTGACGGGGCGCGAGAGGTGAGGTGGGGAGCTGCAGGGCAGCTGGGCGCAGGCGGCCATAGCCGGGCTGCTAGGCGCCAGGGGGTACAGCGGATGATCGGGTGGTCTTCAGGGAGTGAGGCGATGTGTGGGGTAATCAAGGTCTGATTGAGGGTGACGAGATACGTACCTGGTACATGAAGAGAGGTCGCCGATGGTGTGGACAGTCATGTACATTGGTCTTCGTGAGCCGAAGTGATCCTGTTGTGTGAACCAGCTGTAGAGTAGGATAGTATGGTAGAGTAGGCTGGACGCTGTACGCCAGACAGAGAGAGCGACTCAGGATACTGTGTTGGTGTGGCCTACGGGCTTGGGCATTGGCTCAATACTTCATTGTATTGCTCTTTATGGATGGTTTTCTCGGTGCATTTGTACTCTCTACAACTGTGTGATTTCGCAACTACTACTTGCTCAGCTGTGTGATTTCGCAACTTGGTTTTATGTATATCGCTCACACTCATGTTCCTTGCAATTTGGTATCGGAGCTGGTTGTGATCACCGCTTACCTGACACCGGTGACATTGTAACTTGGTGCGCTGAGGATGCTTCATGTGCAGTGAGAATACTTTGCCGCTGGTTAATTGGCGGGGCCTAGGTAGAGATGCCAGCCGTTGGAAGGCTGTGGCGACAGCGTGGGAGCTGTGGCGACAACGGATGTATACATGATGATGAGAGTATGCTGACGTGGCATTTTGGCTGAGGTGGCACTACATTGCATTGTGGGTGGTACCGAGGCTATTGACCGGTCATCGAAATGCACATCAGCCCAATTGCTGAGAAATCTGTGGTTGGGGGCAGCTATCTCCAGGTACGTTGTTCCCATTCCTTATCTACCCTCTCAATCTCTTCTTACCATGAGGAAGTGAGTCNGTTCCCATTCCTTATCTACCCTCTCAATCTCTTCTTACCATGAGGAAGTGAGTCCAACTTGAGTGTCCTCTCTTTGGTAAGGAGTTGTGTGTGCTCTATCTTGAGAGACGACATTCTTCCCGGTGGCGCATCTGGCAGGAGAGGGCGGTGCCTCTGAAGGGCCCTGGTCGAAGCACGTGGGTCACGGTCACCATGCCAACCCAATGGGATTAGTACACGCATGCGATGGCTGCTTTGTCCATTGAGGCTCTTTGCTGCGCTGATAGAAGGGGTCTGCGGACTGACCAGTCCTATTGAGACGCTCCCAGACCGTCCATAAACATTTCTGGTTGGGGTCTGAACTGTTCACTGGCTGTGATCGTCGTCCTGTTTGCGACTTTAAATAATTCCTGAGGAGATGAGGGCTCTCCGTAAATCCCTCCTGATCAGCCAGATCATTCAGACGTAAGGCTCGTTGCACGCGAGGATAAACAAAGGGGCAGGCTGGTCATAAGCATACTTCTTGGGCACAGGGGTGGGCCGTGGATGCACACCTTAGACACTGCAACTTGATGATGCTCACAGGTACGTTGGATACAGGGGAAGGGGATTCCAATTGTGAACTCAACTATACATCACTGACATATCCATTGTGCATACATCTGCTCACATTAGTCTGAGTTTTATTTTGATTAGTGGGTTGACCGACTGCTGACACCTAACAGACAGACTAGAGTTAGGACTGTAATCTACCATAGTCAGTTCTTCTCAAATCTTCTGTGCAGACTAATCAGAATAAGATTTAGGCAATGTGTATAGTTTGAGTAGATGCTGTTGATGTCGCTTGACTAGTAGGCTAGGTAACTCGCCGGACATTTATTTATTTATTTTTAGATCCGATCAGACGCATGTTGCGGTAGGTTCCAGCGAGGACATTAGTGCAGACAGCGTCTGCCTATCCTATGAGTGGATCACAGGGTGAGGGAGGTGCAGATGACATTAGGAGGTTAACAAGGCTATCATCCCTTAGAATCCCTAGAGTGTTCCAGACCCTACAACCGAGAGAAGAGAGAAGACTAAGGGCTGAAGCTAGGGCCCGTAGGCTTGAGGCTGCAAGAGAAGGAGCAGCCGCTAGAGCGGTAGCAATGAGTAATGGTACTTCCGCAGCAACTGCTGCGCACTCAACTGGTCAAGGGCTAGGCATGCCAACCAGTTCACAGTCAATCTCCAGTACGTCAGGGGTTGGCACTAGTCAAATAGCGGGTTCGCAGTTCAGCTCGCCGCCTCCACGCACCCGGGAGCAGATGGAGCTCCTGCAAGTAGAGAGGATCCGCTTAAGGTTAGAGGAGGAACTTAGACAAGCTACTAAGAGAGAGAAAGAGATCAAAGAAAAAAGTGTAAGACTAGAGAGTAGGGAGACAGACATGGCTGCGCTAGAGGCATTAGATGACAGTGCCCTAAACACTACAGGAAAGATCCTGAAGACAAGCGTCCTCTCCATGCATGCGTACATAGACAGCACGATGGACGCCATGCAGGATACTCTAGACCAGATCCTACAAGCGCTACATAAGCCAAGGATCCGGCCAGCAGCTCTACCATCGCTGCCACTCTCAGCGATGACAGATCTCTATGCTGCTCAGTCAACACCACCACCAAGTGTATCATCAACAGTACCTCTATCTCAGACTGTTGCTTCTTCATCTCCTGGTCCAGCGACCGCTGCTACACCACAGTCGCCACCTGTCTCACAACAGTGACAACAATATCCTTGGTACCCCAAGACCCCACTGAACCCACCTGCAACCTTCTCAGGAGATAAGAAGGATGAGGCTCTCGACACATGGTTGAGAACGGTGCCAGTGTGGGTAAGGGCAAAGAGGACATTGGTAGAAGAGGAGGTGATTACTGCTGCATCCTACTTAGAGGGTTCAACAGCCCGTTGGGTAAACGGATTAGTTGCTTCAAAGGGCTTCGGCAGGAACATGCATGATTGGGCGCAGACCCATACTCTTGAAAGCTTTATGGATTTAGTGGAGGCTCATTGGCACAACCCTCAGTAGGCACAGATAGCCACTGACAGGCTCTTGAAACTTGATACTAGAAAGTACAAGTCAGTGCGGGAACTTACCACAACCGTAGAACGCCTGATCGTCGTCCCGGGAGTGGAGTACAATCCCCAGGTCTTGTTGACCATGTTCCTGAGATGTCTTCCCACAGACATTAGGAACTTATTAGTCAGCGAGGCTCGACGCGAGTATCACACCTTTGAGTCATTCAGCAAGAAGGCCCTAGACTTAGAGGCTACGCTGGGTGGAGCTCAAACCCTTCTACAGATGGGAGAAAGAAGAAGACTCCACAAGAGTGGAAGAAGAAGGGTAGTCGATTGATGATGGTTGATTCCGATGGGAATCAAACCGAGATCGATGATGTTTCTGATCTTGTGGAGGGTTAAGAGTTTGACGGCGAGGAGAGTGTTGAGGGTAGCAACCTCGCCGCCGTAGTTAAGACTAAGGCAGTTGGCCGCGCCAAGGGCGGTCAACAAAGGAGTCAGAGGCAGGCCGCTAAACCAAACAAAATAGTTGCTTGGGTTAGAGCAGGTCTGGATCAAGAAGTGTGGCGGGACCGTTGGAGTCGTGGTGCTTGCATTAATTGCGGTGAGTACGGTCATACACAGTTCAAGTGCAAGAACCCGAAGGTCTCGCAGAAGATCCCTCCTAAGGGTGGGTTTTCTTCTTCAAAATCTGGGGCCTCTACAAGCTCCAGTTCGGAAAACACTTAGGGCCAGTAGAAGTTATAGCTGCTTCTACAGTCGTTGAAGCGGGTGATGTACCCTCCCCGCTTCAAGAGATGGCCAAAGCTATTGACTCCTTAGTCACCCCGCAGACGCATCCGGACCCAACTATACTATGTACGTTGGATGTGTCTGAGGCCTTAGAGGACCTTCAAGGTGAGTGGTCGGCAAGGGACCCTCATGAGTCGTGGGTGGCATTGAGTAGAGGTCCTAGAGGGGAGCACTTCGTTGTGGAAGTTGATGTGGGTGGTCGCAAGTGCGGCGCCTTCGTAGACATTGGCTCCACGCGAAACTTCATAAGTCGTGACTGCGTTGGCAGACTGTGCCTAAAGGACTGGGTGCAGCGCCTTAGTAGACCGGTAGCATCTACTTTGGCCAACAAAGAGCGCATGATGGTGGAGGACTACGTTAAAGATGTAGTCTGCACCTTCTCCTACCCAGGAGGAGAGTTAAATCATAAGATATCATTCCTGGTGAGCGACGAGTTGCCCTTTGACATGTTGTTGGGCATGTACTACCTCGAGGTTGCCAAGCCCCAGTTTGGCTGGGACAAGAAGGTGTTGAAGCATGAGTTGCCTAGTGGGAGAACCGTGAGGCTGGCCAAATACAAAGCCAGTAGGTTAGTAGACTCCTGTGGGTGCTTATGCGCATCGGCCCGGCCCGCGGGGGGGAGGTCGTGTTCCACTGCGCATCGGAATCGGCCCGAAGTTTTGATTCGGGCCGGTGGATGAAGGCAATCGAGGGAGGGGCGTTGTGCAGAGTGGCGCGCGTACCGAATTGTTCACAGCGCGCCACTAAACAAGAGAGCGCACCCACGGGGCCGGGTACACGGCGGGCGTCGATGCGCATCAATATCTGAACGTGCCCGCCGTCGGATAGGAAGAAAGTGTCGTTTCGTGCCCCGGCCCCTTTTCTTTTCTTTCTTTTTTTTATTTTTGATTTAGTATTCTTTTTGTATTTTTTTTTCTCCTTTTTGATTTTGTATTCGTTTCGTCGTTGCGGGGCGGAGCGGCGGCGGGCGTCGATGCGAGGGAATATCTCGAAGCGCCCGCCGTCGATAGAAAGAAAGTGTCGTTTCTATTTTTTCCCTTTTCTAATTTTGTTTTTGCGATTTTTTTATTTTTTTTCTTGGGACGCGTTTCTCTTCTTTTTCTTTTCTTTCTTCCATTATTATTAGTTTTTTTTTCTTTATTCGTTTTCGTCGTTTTGGCGCAATCTTTTTGTTTTCGCAAGTTTCATTGTATTCGTCGTTTTCTCCGACGTCGGCGCTGACAAAAGAGAGCGGGGTGGCGGGTGCGCCGCAGGCGGCGACACCCACCCACATACATTAATATTTTTAAGTTTGCTATCAATGATTGTTGTTGGGGTTTGAATCCACGCACAGATTTGAAATACGCAACTGCCCTAACCACACAGGTGGATTGGGTCCCTGTGTGGTTTTGGGGACTGCTTCTTTATGAAGTGTATCCGACGTCAGGCAGCTGACAGGTCAGAATGTGCCTGTGTGTCCAAACCCTAACGTTGCACAGTGTGGCAGGCGGGTCCAGTCCCGCAAT
>BFEA01000239.1:973451-985132 GCA_003427395.1 Chara braunii
GGTCCCGCTTCTTCCACCAAGTATGCTGACATAACCATCATCGCCTCCTTCCTACTATCTTCCCTCATTCCCTTCTGACCCACTTACCAGTATAGATCCATCCTTACCTTTACGCGAAGTCGCTTGCCCGGTCTCGTGCTATCCCAAGCGATCCGATGCTTTCCCCCTTGATCCACTCCGTAAATGCAAATATACCAAAAACACTCCACCTCCGCCCCTTCACCATATCTCTTTTACGTATTCCGATTTAGATTCTCGGCTCACCACTCCGTTCGGACACTCGAACAGGCTGGGCTCGTAGATCAGATCCCCAAAGATACTGGCCGCTACAGCAATACGCAGGGCCGACCCAAAAAACAGACGCAAATATAAATGCAGCGAATTCCAGGATCAGCAAAATCGACGGTACCACCAAAATTAGTACGGGCCCACATTACACCCTGCTCCCGGTACTTTTTTTCCCCGTTCTTCACCCCCCTTAACTAATTTACACCGGCATAAAATTACACCTATCTCGGGTTCAAAATTCTGGCAAGTCCGGTGTACTCAGTAGGGAGATAAACCCCCCACGGACCACCGGACACTCTAGCGAACTTCGCTAGGGCCCCGAGAGAGACCTCCGGGGGGTACTCCCAGAGGTGAGCTTCCATCATGAGTGCAGCGATTGCAGCTTTCATTCCTTCTACCGAAGTTGATAATCTGTTCATCCGAATCAGCGCCGCATACAAAGTAGCTTTCTTCGAGGATTTCTTCGTGAACGAAGCAAAATCCTGCAAAGATTGCACCTTCAAAATTCCCTCTTCCGCAAGACTCTGCTGATTCCTGGTTCTGGGAAACACATTAATCACAACAGGATCCAATTCCACTGTGATGCGATTCCCCAGAAAATCACATGCATTGTTCCCCCATCCTTCCGAATTAGAGATAGATTCTTGTCATAACAGTGCTCAAATGCATCAAAAATCCTGCCCACCCTTCGGTACGTCTGATAATCGCCTCTTCTAAATCCAACTAGCATCAGCACGTCATCAATCATCCTCAACCCCCTCACTACGGTTTCTTTGACACAGTTGCTGTTCATAATGCTACTTTGGCCTTGGCGCACACCAAGCAGGCAAGTGCTGGGCTGGAATTCCTTCCCATAGGAATCCCAAACTCCTGCGATAGTATTTTCCTGGCGCACCTAACGAATGAATTTGACAATTTGAACGCAACTTCCTTCCTCACATCATCAAACGACAAGGAGACAAACCCTTCCTCCTTCTGTACCTTCTTCACCATTGCACAAAGTTTCCCCCTGACACTCACCTTCACTCCTCTCATACCTCTCTTCTCGCGATACGCTATCAACCATTCAACAGCTTCAAGCACGCTCGTATGTGACAAACGGGCGAACATATCTTTGATATCATAACTTCGGGCGATTACCCCATCCCCCCACTCTCCCATTTCCTTCTGAATCTCTACGCACCGCTTCCTCAAATCGTCCATGGAACGCAGATCGAAGTGATCATTCTTTTTAACACCAAAGAGCATGTACCGGATTGCGCGACCAATTCTGGCAGCAGCTCCTCTTGCGGGATCAAACGTGCATGGGGAGATAGGCCTCCACCTCCCCAAATCTTTGTCCTTGGGTAAGACGTAGGCCTGCCCTATCCTCCCTCCAGTCTTCCACCCTGCCACCTTTCCCAGCCCAGCTCTTACATAATCCTCCTTCATCCGGCCCATCACCTGGTCTTCCAGCAGGTTTACATGGCGAAAACTAGGATTCCAGTTGAACGTCTCCTTACATGCTCTGTGACATAACACTGGACACAGAATTAGAGTCGCCCCCGGGTTCCGATCGATCGCTACTGCCACCAGCATACTCAGCCCTTGAAAACAATCCGTCACTTCTTTCGAACTCATCGCCTGCGTCTTCGAGGAATCCCAACCTCCATAGCATTCTTCTATGTCCTCCCTCGCCATATGACTCCTTCTCCCTTTCACCCAGCCTTCAATTCCTTGTCTAATACAAGCCTCCAACTTTTTTGGAGAGATGGCACACCCCCAGGTCACGTTTTTTGAATTCCACATAAATACTGGCATACCCATCACTTCAGAGATCCGTACTTTGACGTGCCCCTCACTCCTCGGCAATTGCATATCCCGACACAAGCACACTACCTCCTTTTCTTCCGCGCACCTCCAATGGTTATGGATGATCATTCCCACACTCTTCCTCTTCTTCACCACCACCCTCACTCTTCTCGCAATGAACCGTGCTATATCAGGTTCCGGCATCGACTTGATGAGTAGATCAGCGGTCACACGTCTGACCACCCCCAGTTTCACCGCTGGCAAGAACGGGATCTTGACGCAGGGCCTCCTTCTCATCTCACAACCAAACTTCTGCCTCCCAACTTGATTAAGAATATTCTTAATTCGGTTCCTACTTCTCTTCTCCCCGAACAGCGATGCGGTTCGATATAGTGCCACCACCTCTCGGGAGTTCTTCTTATACAACTCACGTATCCTCCACGGCTGTCGGAGCACGTCCCTTAGCACGAACTTCCTGTGCTCGACAATCGAAGGAAGAATCTGAATCCTTCCTACCTGGTACGTCCCTCCTACCTCCATCAATCTTTGGCACTCCCTCAACGGCTTCGTGTCCCTGCCTACAATGAGTGTGGTTTCTCCTACCTTTCTCTGTACTACTTTCCAGTTATCAGTCCATATCGAACCGCCAGTGGAAGTAATCAACTGATCTCCCCCCTTCCTCTCCCTCATCTCTTTCAATAACTCGATGATCGATGCCCGATCGTTGAACTTAATAACCGTACCTCCCGAGGGAAATGATTGCCTCCTCCCTCTTTCCCGTTTTCCCCTTCTCTTCCTCGTCCGTTTCTCTTCCCTTCCCATCCCTTGAATATTCAACGCTGGAGCGAACCTCTTGATCAGACTCGCTTCTACCTTCAGCAGGTCCCTGCCACCCTCCACCAAGGGAATCGCCAGATACTTCTTCCACCCGAAAATCGTCAACCATGCTTGCAATTTTGGTGCGTTCCCTTGATCTCCCCGGCTGACCAGGTTGACATGATCCGACCATCTTGTAATCACTGCTCGTGTCGTGCATCCTATATAGAAATGACGACACCACGGGCTGACAAGGGCATAAACACCTGGCTTGCTCGTGGTGGCAACCTTACTGTTCCCACTTACTAACCCTACCCACTTCTTGGCCCAGGGACAATTCCCCCTAATCACGAGGAGAAGATTTAGTCAAAAAATACGGTCTTCTTCTTCCGCGCACAGTCTCCCTTTCCCTCCTCTCATGTGTTCGCCTCGGGTCATCATGACGGTTCGAAGTTGTTCCATACTTACCTTTTTTATTTCTCGAATAAGTCCGAAAATCCGTCCGTTCTCGGTAAATTCACCATAAGCCAATTTCGCTTTGCATTTCACCAGTTCACCGATCGCCGTATCTCTCTTCGACCATTCAATGCCTTCACGATTGCAAATCTTCCGGAGTTCCGGAACCTTCTTCTCCGACAAATGCCTGTGTAACTCAATCGCGAAATCGAGAATGCTCGGATCTCCCTCGCTTGTCTTGTTTTTCGGCGGAGGAGTTCGGTCCTCCTCATCATCCATTGTCACTGGGTCGTCGCGGATCCCTCTCTTCTCCACCTTGATCTTCGGCCACCTCCCTCCCTCCTCTTGTACCTTCCTTTTACCCTTCCTCTTCTCAATAGCATCAACAAGCTTCCCGGCCTCCTCCCTCACTTCTTCGCTATCATCCTCAGACTCCTGTAGATAGCTTGTAATCTCCCGAAGCATTCTCGCCTTCGTTCTTGGAGATTTTTTCTTCGTCCCGGAAGTCTCCTCCTGTGTCCTCGTTTTTTGTGTGTTGTGCAAGCAGTCTAACCAGCCGCGCTTCCAATCTGGCTTCCCGCGCTTCGGCCTCCCTCATCCTCTCCATTTCCCTCTTGTTCTCTTCTTCTCTCCGACGCCGCTCCTCCATCTCTTTCTCCCTTCTCTCCTCCTCCAACTTCCTTTTCCTAATCTTTTCTTTAAAATATTCTCGCATTTCTTTTGTTTCATCATCTACTGCCTGTGTCTGCGCTTGCGTCACGGGTGGCCTTCCGTTCCCACCAGACCAACAGTTTCGGGTGTAGTGCCCCGCTTTTCCACAAATATAACACGTAACGCCCCCTTGTTGATTATTCCCGCTAAGGGGCATTCCGTTAGCACACCCGGCAACGCTGGCAACCATTGGAACCCCCTGGTTCTGCATTTCTCAAAAAAAAATTACCTGCGATTTACCCTCCTCGCTAGCCTTCTCCTCCTCCTCCTCCTATCTCTTACAACACAGCCGATGCTATAAAGTCTACCCAGAAATCTTTCTAACACGCACACTAATTCTTCCTTCGTACTATCGTCCCGAAATTTCAAAGCTACAAAGATCGAAGAAATAACCCTATCATACACTAGATTTTCAAGCTCTTGCCATAGCCTATCGAACTCTTCTTCTCTAAAGTTACGATTATTCATCCCCTACGCCCACTTACACACGACCGAGATGTGCACTTCGACGAATATTTCCTTCCCTCCGTTCCTACTCATATGTTTCACCCATGAGGAGAATCCACCGACCCCAATAACTACTATCAGTCCTGGTATCACCAGTCTAATAACTCTCCATACACCTCGCCTCATTACCGGAACATCAACCTTGGTGAGTCAAACACGTGTCCTTAATTCTTCTCTCCCAACTTCAGGCCGATACTGGCTCGATACAGCTCTCAAAAACCAATAAGTCGACCACGCTAACCATCGCCTCCTCCGAAGCCTGGCAGGTGCTTGAAGACGATCATGCTCATGCGTTCCCGCCACAGGCTCAGCGTACGCAAAAGACCAAAGTCCGCGCCACTTCGTAGCCACCGCATAAGTTGAAGAACCTCCGGTTACCACGTTAACGGAGATTGAAGATAGAAGAGCATACAAGCAGGCATGAGGCCAAAACACACCACGATCCAATGTCCCGAATCACATTTGATTACACCACCTCAAACCGATCAGAATACGCTTACTGCCTCTACGTGTTTCGTTGCCGGCGTATACGGCAAACTCATCAGGAGGCCAAACCCACACCTCCAAAAACGACTCGAGATACCAAGTAAGTAGCTTCTCCCTCGCTTATATAGTCTCCATGCGCATCCACCCATGTCTACATAACACACGTACGTCCTCTTCCTATCCCCCTGTCTCCCCCCTGTTCTAAGTCTTTTAAAAACAGCCAAAATTTTGAATACGGCSYGTACACAACTTCCACAGCTTCCCTCGTGTTTGCTCTCTTCCCGCCCATTGTTGCTTCCCGACCTTCTTGATCCCCCATTGCTTCGTTGCCTCTATCAATCTTCGAAACAGCTCTCTGATTGCTGGAACTCTTCTCCTTCCTACTCCGACCTCGACTTTCCCTCGGAGTCACGACGCTGCCCTTCCCCGCCATGCCAATTTACTAAATATTTCCCTCCTTAGGATCACCCCACYGGTCCCGCTTCTTCCACCAAGTATGCTGACATAACCATCATCGCCTCCTTCCTACTATCTTCCCTCATTCCCTTCTGACCCACTTACCAGTATAGATCCATCCTTACCTTTACGCGAAGTCGCTTGCCCGGTCTCGTGCTATCCCAAGCGATCCGATGCTTTCCCCCTTGATCCACTCCGTAAATGCAAATATACCAAAAACACTCCACCTCCGCCCCTTCACCATATCTCTTTTACGTATTCCGATTTAGATTCTCGGCTCACCACTCCGTTCGGACACTCGAACAGGCTGGGCTCGTAGATCAGATCCCCAAAGATACTGGCCGCTACAGCAATACGCAGGGCCGACCCAAAAAACAGACGCAAATATAAATGCAGCGAATTCCAGGATCAGCAAAATCGACGGTACCACCAAAATTAGTATGGGCCCACATTACACCCTGCTCCCGGTACTTTTTTTCCCCGTTCTTCACCCCCCTTAACTAATTTACACCTGCATAAAATTACACCTATCTCGGGTTCAAAATTCTGGCAAGTCCGGGGTACTCGGTAGGAAGATAAACCCCCCACGGACCACCGGACACTCTAGCGAACTTCGCTAGGGCCCCGAGAGAGAGAGAGAGAGAGAGAGAGAGAGAGAGAGAGAGAGAGAGAGAGAGAGAGAGAGAGAGAGAGAGAGAGAGAGTCTCTTGCAATGAAGGAGGCATCACAGGTAGCGACATGGTGCCAAGTTCTTTACTGGCCACGCAAAAGGGACACCTATTTGCCACATTGCAATGATGGAAACATCACAGGTATGGACATGTTGCCAAATTCTTTATCCGTCACTTAAACGGAACATTGATTTATCATGTTGCAATGACAGAAATTCGGCCACTCAAATGGGTCAGCAATGGCTGGGGATGTCAAGCCCCCTCTGCTGCTTTCCACGGAGAGAGAGGCGAGGGCTTGTGCTTCAAATTTGAGGCCTCCAATCTGATTGTGGGCCACGTTGCGGAATGGAGGCCGGAAATTCTTCAAAGTTCGAACGACAATTGAGGAAAGAAGGCTATTCAAGCAAATGTCCGGGCCAGGGCCTGTGAAAATAAGGCGCTATTTTTCCTGGATGGCCCAGGGCATGAAAAAAAACACCTTGAGCCGCCTGAAAAGCAGTTGGCCGCTTGGCCAGCACCCTCCCACCCAGACAGGGATCTGTACCCAGTATCCGAACAGCAGACTCTGGTCGAACTGGGTACCTGTGACGCACCAGCTTATGTGCATGAACGAGTTTCTCAGCTCCTTTTTCTTGGGGGAAGGGCTTCTTCTTCGCTGATCGGGTTCTGACCATACTTGCAGCGCATCGATGCGCTGCGCGATGCGGTGCGGTGCGCAGCGCACTGTGCGCCCCTCGGGGGTGCCCGCATTAATGCACCATGCGCAGTGTGTGATGCGTTGCGCGGCACTTCGATGCGCAGTGCGCCAGTGCGCCGGGGCGTGTGCGTGATGCACGCATTTGCGCGCATGGTGCACTCGGGCATGGAGGGAAGGGGAGGACAACAACGGAGGGGGGAAGAAATTGGTGATGAGGGAGGGAATGGAGGAGGGAGGAGGAGATCGATAGCGACAGAGGAGGGGGGAAGGGAGGAGGGAGGAGGGAGGAGGGAGGAGGGAGGAGGGAGGACGACACCGATGATGGAGGGAAGGGGAGGACAGCGACGAAGGGAGGAGGAGATCGATGATGAGGGAGGAGGAGATCGGTAGCGAGGGAGGAGGGGGAAGGGAGAAGTGTGGAGGGAGGACGACGCCGATGATGAAGGAGGGAAGGGGAGAACGACGAAGGGAGGAGGGAGATGGAGCAGTGGTGCACTCTTAAAAATTTCATATATGAAAAAAAAAAAAAAAAAAAAAGGAGGACGACATGATGAAGGAGGGAGGGCGACGACAGCAACGGAGGGAGGAGGAAATCGATGAGAGGGAGGGAATGGAGGATGGAGAAGTTCAATAGCGAGGGAGGAGGGGGAAGGGAGAAGGGCGGAGGGAGGACGACACCGATGATGGAGGGAAGGGGAGGACAATGACAGAGGGAGGAGGAGATCGATGGCGAGGGAGGGAATGGAGGAGGGAGGAGTAGATCGATAGCGAGGGAGGAGGGAGAAGGGAGAAGGGCGGAGGGAGGAAAAAACTGATGATGGAGGGAAGGGGAGGACAATTGCGGATGGAGGAGGAGATTGATGATGATGGAGGAGGGAGGAGGGGGGAGGTGGAGAAGAACGATGGCAAGGGAGAAACGTGGAGGAGGAGGAGCTGCACAGTTTCCACAGAGAGAGAGAGAGAGAGGGGCTGGTGGTAACCCACCTGGATATGGCTGCTTCTTCCTTCGCTTCCTCCCAGTGCTGCGACCCTTGGCTCCTTCGTGCTTCTGTTTGAAGCTGCACAGGATATGGCTGAACGATGAAGTCGGGGGCTGCATCCTGCTGCAGTACACACGAGAAGAGGACTACAAGACGACGGCGACGGCGATGACGAGACACGGTGGCCGTGAAGGACTGCGTGGCGCCAGGGCACCAATGTCGACTGCTTGGCTGGGGGGCCTGGGGGCTGGCGTGGGGCAGGTCCGAGCAGTTCAAAAAATGAACTGCTTGGATCTCCCCGCTCTTTTTTTTGGGGGGGGGGGCATTCGCGGCCTCAAAAAATTTTCTTTTTTTTTTGTAGCCAGCGGCGCGAAGTCCCTACCGGGCATACAACCCCCCCCCCCACACACACACACACACCTTTCATTTTCTTTTTTGGACCCTTTGATTTGCCTGTGCGCCGCATGGCATGCGCTGCGCAGTGCGGCGCATGTGCGCGCTGCAGCGCATGCCGATGCGTCGCATGTGCGTGCTGCAGCACATGCCGATGCGTCGCATGTATGGTTCTGACTAATCCAGTTCCAGTTCCTTTACCCGGTCCAGATTGCATTCCCACCAGATGGTGATGTCCGGGTTCAGGGTGTCTCGGTCGACATGGGGCTGTGATGTTGGTTGTCCGAGACCTTCGCTGCTCGCGGGGCTTCTCTTTAATGAGCTCCGATGCATGAGACATGTCAGCCAATCCTGACCCTTCAATTGTACATCTTTTGAATGTGTCCTTGTATTTTTGCTGTGTTTTCATTTAGGATTTACGCGCGCCTTAGCGAGCACACTCGGAATTCCTTTGCCTTATTCCAGATATCACGGGTGCCTAGTGGGGTACTTTGCACCAAGTCCTTTTCGTGTGCACGAACAATTTGGAGACGTCCCTGCAAGCCTTGTGAAATTTGTGTTGATGGATGACTTAGACCCCAAGCCCGGAATTTTCTTTCAAATTTTCAATTTCAATTCAGCTTTAGGAATTAGGTGCAGCTTCACTGGCATTTCACATAACTGTTGCAATGTCTTTTTGATTTTGCGTGCATGCTTCTCTCTGCGCCGCATTCTTGCATGTAATCTTTCCTTGCTTCCCCAGCCCCTTTCTTTGCGCCATGATCGACAAACCATAACTGTCTTCTTCTCTCTCCCTTAACACTCTTTTCTTCCTTCTTGCTTCCGTTGAATCTTGGCCATGCTCAATACTGCTTCCTGCAACCTCCTTTCCCGCCTTTGTCTACACGAGAGAAGGCCCTGCTGATCCCCAAAGTAATCGTAGAAGTCGGAAACAGCGTGTAAGGAGGCTCTAAGCCCTCCGCACTGCGATCTGATTGGCTACGAAATACTCTACGCAGATCAACATTGCCCTCCCCCGTGTTTCCCCCTTTCTTGTCTCTTCTCTCTTCTCTCCCTCATCATCATCCTCTCTTCTTCCTTTTTGCAACTATAAATCCCGCAAGCGCATCATTTTTGCTTTCTCACAATGCATCGGCCAACTCTGCTGGACTAGTGACTCGATGAGGTGGTGTTCTGTCGAGTCCACTGCTACTTTCTAGGATTGTGAGCTGGATCACAGCGACGGACTGCAGGATCCCGGGTGAATCCACGTAGTAGTTCACCGGATGGGGCCACGATCATTGGGGTTTAGCGCCTATGTATCCCCCGTGGTCATGACCTCAGGGTCAAACTCGGCCTACGGTCGGGATCCCGACCACAGGCCTCGACCGCGGGCGGTCGGGTGCGGCCGAGAATTTGTCATGTTTAAGAAAAAGAAAATAGACCAAAAAATAAAATAAAAAATATGGGGGTGTAGAACTTGTAGGGTTTGAAAAGCCCTACAACCCCTTTTTTTTTTTTTTGGATTTCAACTTTTTTTTTTTTTAAATAGAAAACGAAAAAAAAGTATTATAATCAAAAGAAAATTATTAAAAAAACTAGGGAGATTTCCATGCCCGGTCAGGCACCCGGGCCTTTCTGCGCTCTCCCAGAGGACCCCAAATCTGGGCTCTTTTCATTTTTTGAGATTTGGCTTTCAAGGGGGGGAAGGGGGATATAAATTTGTTTTAAAGTGAAACGGTGTAGTACTCAGGGTTCGATCCCTAGACCTCGCCCTACCCATGTACAGTACCGGTGTAGACCCCGAGAGGTGAACCTGTGACCTGTATATTCGTAGACAATTGGTAGGTCTGTCATAGGTCCATAGGTAGCAGGGGTTTGATCTGTAGGTCTATAGAGTAGAAGTCTTAGCGAGTTCCAGAAGTCTAGCTGTAGTCCTTCTAGAAGGTCGGCAAGTGGGCAAGTGGTCAAGTGGCGAGTCAAGTGGTGGACTAAACTGCAGTGCAATTGCAGTATGACTACGGTAGGTTAGCAGCGAGTCCACAGTCAGGCAGCGGTAAGGTCCAGTCAGTCCCAGTCCGGTCCAGCAAGTACCGCGGGGGACTGTGAGCACCATGGGCCGATGGCAAAGGGCAGACCAACGAGTTTCCGAAGTATAAATCAAGAGGCAGCGCCCAGCCTTTCATTCATTCCTGCGGGAGCCATGCRRAAGCGCTGCCACARCGACTTGTGCAAGGAGGTYTGYAGTGAKCCCRGAGGACGCAGTGGGCGAGAGAGGRGGAGCTTWGTATAGCGATAGGGTAGRGGCAGCCATAGCTGCCATAGCTATAGTTAGTGTGRWGTGTGTGTGTGTATGTGTGAGTGTTCAGAGTGACGCGTGTGGGATATCCARGGTGATCCGGTGTATGTGAACAGCGAGTTGTTTGGGCRCTGAGYCGCCATAGCCAATTGGAAGTGAACTCGTAYCTGGATGTCATATCTCTGAGTTTTGAGTGGGCGCATGTCGCCAGTTTGCTGCGCTGCTGTTTACATGCATGAAAAGTGTGAATAAGAACGAGTCTGATTGCAAAAGGGGCTAAGGGGGTTTAAAGGGGGGTGCCTTAGTGTGATTTTGTTATTTTCTTTTTTATCTCCTATTCGGTGAGGAATTCTGATGTGACCCTTAAGACAAAAGTTGTTTGTATTGCAATTCTACACAACATCTTTTTTTTTTTGGAAATTTTTTACTTCCGTTTTTTTTTTGTTTTTTTGTTTTTTTGTTTTTTTTTTGCTCTGGGGCTGCCCGAAACCCTGCCCGGGGGTCATGCCCGGCTGGGCACCCGGGCGTGTATCCGGGCACAAGTTGGGTGCCCGGGCGCCCAGAAAAACATCGTAGTAAAAAAAGGGATTTTTTTTTTTTCATTTTTCTTGTGATTGCTGATGGGATAAACATGGTGCACACATTTTTTATTTTTTTTATTTTTATGGACAGATGCAAACTACGTAGCATCGTGTTCACGTTCGGAGGTGAGCCCGAACATGTTCACCTGAACGCGAACTAGCACCCAAAAACCTCTGAACACAAACATAAAAATATATTAAAAAAAAAAAAAGTCTCAGAAAAATCTGAAAAAAGTTCAAAAAACTATATGTCATGTCAAACAACAATACAAGCAACTTTTGCCCTGGAGTCATGTTCAAATTCTAAGCCAGAAGTGAGCTAAAAATCAAAAGCCGAAACAGAAGATTTTTTTTTTTTTTTTTTTTTTTTTACGGAAAAAAATATATTTTCGTCCGAACACGTTCGCGAGCTGTTCGTACGAACGTGGAGGGGCGCGAACACGTTCGACGTGCTACGCAGATGCAAAGATTAAAGGGAAAAAAGCTAGGCTACCAGCCGGGCCGCCCGGGTCACCCTATTTTCCCGGATGGCCCGGCCGTGCAACAACCAGGGAAGATCCTAGCAAAAAA
>BFEA01000239.1:993951-1004463 GCA_003427395.1 Chara braunii
CTCTCTCTCTCTCTCTCTCTCTCTCTCTCTCTCTCTCTCTCTCTCTCTCTCTCTCTCTCTCTCCCTCTCTCTCTCTCTCTTCTTCGTCGTGGTCTTCTTTGGAGGTGCGCGTGGCGGCTTCTTCGGACGGTACTTAGGCCGGTCCAGCGGCCATTCCTGCATGTTGGAATGAGGAGCAGCCAGAGGAGCGCTGCGCTATTCTCAGGAGGCGCAGCGCTAGGATCTGCAACGCTAGTTTAGCGTACTGCAGTCGAGGAGGAGCAAGGACGAGTGAGGGGACTTACCTGGGACCATGGAGCACCATAGCTCCCGTGACCTGCAGCGGTCCTCCCTCCACTGCCAAGGCGCCAGCTTGTTACCTGCAGGTTAGGCCCGGACTTCTTCTCCGATGGCGACTTTGGCTATGGCGCGTACCTCTCCCTGCGGCACACGATGGACGCGCGTGGAATAGCGGGTACCAGCTTTGATACCAATGCAATCAGACTCGCTATCTTTCACACCTCACATGCATGCAAACAGGTGTGCAGCAAACTGGCGACAAGCACCCACTCGAAACTCAAAGATATGGTAGCCAAGAACGTAGTTCAGGTACAAGTTCACTTCAATGGCTATGGCGACACAACGCCCACACAACTCTCTGTTCGCACGCACAGAATCACCCTGGATATCCCACACGCGATACTCTGCACACACATACACACACTGTTACAGTCTGCGACTTCACACGGGCCTCCACAGGCCCGACACACCGGTTCAGGGGGACCCAGGCCGGCCTAGCCAAAGGCCAGGCCTTTTTTCTCCCTGTAGGCCCTATTAGGCCACCGGTTGGACCTCGATATCAACAGACCCAGGTCTGGCCCAAACGACAAACCATTTGGGCCTAGCGGCGCTCTTGAGGCTGCCGCCCGCCGGTCTGGGCTGAACGGCTATTATCGACGGTTCAGCCCACGACGCAGGAGGCCAGCATTGAGGCCGACCGGCCTGATTGGGCTTGGACATTGACTCACAACTTTTGCTGTATCGTTCTCAAATGGATGATTGCTCGGCTCCAATGTGTTATCTGCTCTTGCTTTGACTACCTGGACTTCAGTGTGATTTGCAATTGGGATTTCTTTGCTTCGTCCACATTCATGTTCCTTGCAATTTGGTATCGTAGCTGGTTCGATTCGCCGCTTACCTTGGTGCGTTGGCGTTATACAGACTTGGTGCGTTGACGATGCTTCTTCGCAATTGGTTCTTGTGACGTCAGGCCGAAACTAGGCGCACGACCTGGGTAGACAGGTGTGCGCCGGAAGGCTGTACGGCTTGGGATGCCGTGGTGACGACAGAATGTATGTATGGTGAAATAATACAATGTTGAATGACTGATCCAAAATCAATGTCCGAGTCCCTCTTCTACTGCAGGTATCACTCAAGGTCCACCATAGCCATGGCCGCCTCTCCCACTCTTCACTCTCATAGGCCGAGGCTATGGCGGACTACTGGGCTCTGCTYAGATGCCCAAAGGACAACCCAAAGCAGCTATGGCTGCTCTAGCTCAGGCCGCCATGCSTGACCCTGCCCCCAAGCTTCTTGGTGTAGCTCTCCCCGGCTGGGGACTCTCTGCTGCAGCGCCCACCAAGGTGATGAAGATGGCTGYCACCATAGCCAGGTAAGTACCCCTGGCGCTCCTCCCCCTTCCTTCCTTCTTCCTCCTTCTTCCYCCCTCGTGTCCTTCTCCTTCCTCCCCAGCWGCGCTGCTCCAGCTTAGCGCTGCTCCAGCCAGYGCTCCACCAGTGTGTCGCCAAACTTGCACAMCGAAAAAGAGGCMGGACTCTCCGCCCGGCCAGAAGATATAGCGGCCTGCTTTGCCTCTTGGGCGGTGACTTCCAGGCCGCTCGGCCTCCCAAGCAMCCGGTACCTCCTCMCTTTCGGAGGGAAACATCATTGCAGMCTCTGATATTGCCCRCTRCARGCCCTAGACCCAGACTGGTTGGACTGATATCCGCCTAGACCTACCTACAACTACTGGGCCTCTAAAAAAAATGCCACTTTTTGTCTTCTTCTGCCCGGCCTCCGGTACCTGCACATCTACCCCTTCCAGGTGCGGTACCGGCCTACCCGCTACTTGAGTGTTTTTCCCTGCTGCAACCCCTCAATGTCACGGCCACAGGTAAGTACCGGCACTGAGGGCCCAACGAACGAGCAAGTGCCCTGACGGGCCACACACATACTCATGCCAACCAGCACTCAGACAAGCACGGTCACACACACACCCAGGCCAACCAACACTCAGACAGGCATGGTCACAGACACACTCAAGCCATCCAGCACTCAAATAGACATGCAATCCAGCAAGCGTGCACACACAGACTTCGTAGCAAGCGGGGAACTCAGCACGACATTCAGTCCATGGGCAAAACTCAGAAATCAGTTGTGTGCCTCAGTCCATGTATGGACGGGTCATCACACTACTCCCCCCTCAAGAGCGAGGTCCCTTCGAGCGAGTAACTCTCTTTGAGTCCTCGACAAACGCATCGTAAGCGAGCAGGGCAAAGAGATTCCTAGAGTACTCTGTTGCAGTGAGCTTTGCAGACATCTTAGGTACAGCGCTAGTGGCGATTTGTCGCTCATATGCTTTGACAACACGCGGTGCACTGCGTAGCAGTTCCTGTTTGGAAATCCAGTACAGATTGTCGAATGGGTGATACATGAAGTGAACCTGGTACTGTCTGTTGCGTCCCTTCCCTACGTGCTGTTTGATCCTGTTTATCTCGTGCCCGCCTTTGATCGCACGAGGGATCATATCTTCGCGATAATCGAATGTCTTAGCATCACGGTGGAGGTACAGTTTGGATGCGTGGAACACGGGGTATGTGCGCAGATGGGCTGGCACATCAACGACGTACGAAGGGCCAAAGTGATCTTCGCCAATCACATCCAAAACTTCCCAGGGTCCATAATAGAGAGGGAGGAGTTTGCGTGAGACTCCCTCTTCTTTTGAGAATTCAGACATCTTGACCCAGAGATAGCTTCCTACCTGAATATCCGAGGGTCTGCGCTTCTTGTTCGCATGATGGATCATGGCGTGTTGTCGCTTGGTCATAGCTGCAATGGCAACTTTGAGCAAGCGATCATACTTGGCCGTGGAGCCAGGCCTGCCGGGTGTTAAACCAGCTGGCTGCTCAGGGAATAGGTAAGAGAGCGGATTTCGGATCTGCCACCCGTAATGCAGCCTGTTGGGTGTCATGTCGGTGGCGGAGTGGATGGAGTTGTTGTATAACCCCTTAACGGAATACAACTCTTCATCCCATGTTTCCTGGTCCGGGATAATCAAAGCGCGAAGAAGTTGAAACACAGTCTGGTTGATCTCCTCAGCCAAACCGTTGGCTTCGGGGTGTCGGCCAGATGTCATACACAGTTTGATCCCCGGTTGAGACGTGAAGTCCTTCCACTCAGTACTAATGAAGCACGGATCCCGATCGCTCACAAGAGTCTTCGGGGTTTCGAACTGCAGAAGGTACTTCTGTTGGAATTCACGAATCACTAGTTCTGTTGGGGCATGAGGCGGCAAAGGAATCACATTGAGGAACTTAGAGAATCGGTCAACAATCACCATGACTTGTGAGTAGCCGTTCTTACTTACCTTTCCCATGTCGGTGAAGTCGATGGAGACAGACTCCCCGGGACCATCGAGAATGGGTAGGGGTGTGAGTAGCCCCATCAACCTTTGTCTGCATGGTTTGATTCGTTGACAAACTTGACATTCAGCCACAAACTTTTCAGCAGTCTCTTTCATGTCAGGCCAATCAAACTGTCTCAGCAAATTTGCGTACGTTTTTGCCATGCCGAAGTGTCCCCTCCGGCCATGAGCCATATCCAAAAAGTGCGTGCGGAGAGGCTCATGGTTGGGCACACACAAACGGTCGTGGTTCCCATAGCGACGAAAAATCAGTCCTCCATACCCGTGAAAATCAGGCTGACTACTAGGATCAGCCCGCAGCCATTCAAGGATGGAACTCAGTTCCGGATCCTTGGTTGTCTGCTCTACGAGCTCCTCCTTCAGTTTCTTCCGGAGGTCATAGGATTTCACAAGGCAAGTCATGTACTCAGGGTGGCGAGACAATGCGTCAGCGACTCGATTATAACAACCCTTTTTGTGTCTTAATTCAAAATCGAAGATGTCAATCTCATGGAACCAACGAAGCAAGGTAGGGGACAAGGTAGTTCGTTGTTTTATCCACTTCAAAGTTTCATGATCTGAGAAGACTTTGAAGTGGCGTCCCAAAAGATAGTGTTTCGAGTGATCCAACGCCATACGCAAAGCATAGAGCTCGCGCATGTAGGTGGAAGTGGCTACCTTTACGCTGGGCATGCGTTCGCTGTAGTACTCGAGTAGCCGCAAGCCATCGCCATCATCTTGTTGCAGCACAGCACTGCACCGATTTCATATTGACTTGCATCCGTAGTAACTACGAATGTCATTTTGGGATCTGCAATGCGGAGTACCGGGTAACTTACCAAGGCGTCCTTCCAAGGCTTGAAAGGCGGTCGTGCATGCAGTGTCCCAAAAGTAGGGAACATTCTTACTTGTTAGTCGAGACAATGGACGCGCAACAATGGAGAAGCGGGGCACAAACTTCCAATAGTATAACACGAGACCAAGAAAAGAACGCAGTTCGCG
Source organism: Chara braunii (assembly GCA_003427395.1). Lineage (NCBI taxonomy): Eukaryota > Viridiplantae > Streptophyta > Charophyceae > Charales > Characeae > Chara > Chara braunii. Next base: position 998,615 of record BFEA01000239.1, read on the forward strand.
AATGTTCACGGGTTGAGGCCAATTGCGTATGACCTCCACCTTGGTTGCTTCAAGATCTAGGCCTGGAGCAGACAACCGGTGCCCAAGATAGATGACACTATCCTTCCCAAACTCATATTTCTCTAAGTTGAGATGGAGTTGCGTCTTCTTGAGGATGGTCAGTACTTCCTCAAGGTGCTTGAGGTGTTCCTCTATGTACTTACTGAAGATTAGAATGTCATCGAGGTAGACCACCACAAATCGGCCAATCTGTTCGCGGAGGACTTTGTCCATGAGGCTTTGGAAGATGGTCGGTGCGTTCGTGAGACCGAAGGGCATTACGGTAAACTCGTAAAGCCCATCGAGTGTCTTGAACGCAGTCTTGTGCTGGTCCGCAGGATCGACTTCAATCTGGTGGTAGCCAGACTTGAGATCGATCTTGGAGAAGATCTTGCACCCACCTGCAGCATCAAGCAAGTCATCTATAGGAGGCAATGGATAGGTATTCTTTTTTGTGATGCGGTTTAGACCGCGATAGTCAATGCACATGCGGAGTTTGCCTCCTTTCTGCGGAACAAACAACACAGGAGCACCAATTTCAGATTCACTAGGTTTGATCCACCCCTTGTCAATCATCTCATTAATCTGTCGCCGGAGTTCCTCCAACTCGCCGGGTCCCATTCGGTACATGCAGCCTTTTAGAGGGACAACACCTTCAACCAACTCGATGGTGTGTCAGACCGATCGCGTGGGGATTCCACGTGGCTCGGCCAGAACTTCCGGAAACCGATCGAGGAGGTTTTGGATGTCTGGTGGGACAGGTGGGGGTGGGGGATCAGCAAAGGGATCACCTAGATCCGGCCGCAGGTCGCGTATAGAGACGACTGAATGTGAAGTAGGATCATTTTGACCATTAGAGGGTGGAGAAATAGAGGTGCTAGGAGTAGAAGTACTAGAAGTAGGATCACTAATCGAAGTAGTAGTGGTAGTAGCCGCAAAAGTAGATGGCACATGGGTAGGACGAACAAAGGCAACATACAACTGTTCTTTCTCCTTGTGGTTGCGCCATTTCTTGCAGAACTGCATTGCATTTAGAAAAGTCACTGGGGGCTCATGCTTCTCATCCAAGAGGACAGGAAGCTCGTTCCCTCTAGCATCTTTGATCATGAAAAGTGACTCCTTCCACTTGGTCCATTCGCATTGGGACTGCAGCCAGCCCGAGCCAAGGACAGCGTCGAAGGGGCACTTGTCAAGAACATAGAAGTTCAACGCGTGTGTGACAGTTTTGTCCTTGTCAAAGGTAGTGCTCACACCTTTCACTGCATGCATAGAGGAGACAACTTCTTTGTTGCCAACGTGGGTCCGGCAAGGGTTCTGCAAAGCCACTTGCTTCATCCCCAAGCCCACTTTGCATATCCTGTGCGGTGACATAAAGTTAGCCGTAGCACCACAGTCAACCAAAACACGGAGATAACGGTGGTTTATGAGAAGTTTGAAGAAGATCAACTTCACGGTCCCCTGGGCACGCTGCTGTTTCATCTCAACCCAATGCTCCAAATGGTAGTGAAAATCGACCGTCCCAGACTCCTCCCAAGGCTCGACATACAAAACGTTACTCACCTCAGCCTTGTGTTTAGCAGATGATTGGGCTTCAAGGGAGGACTGCTGATCTGCCTCAGATTCAGTCTCCCCAGTTGTAGAGTTTGCTGAAGTTGACTCTACGCCCGGTTCTGGTTTCCCTGCAGCCTATAACAGTTTTGTACCTTATGGTTTGGTTTTTGGCAATGCAGGCATACCCCCTTCTTGAGTCTACCCCGCCAGTCATTTTCAGTAGTCCGGAGGTCAACCCAAGGTTTAGTAGTTTCATCCTCCAATTTAGGTGGGATCTTGACTCCCTTGGGAAGTTGGACATAGTTCTTCCCTGCACTCTGATTCGGTCCCTTTGCATTAGCAATCTTTTTAAAGGCAGTAAATTTTTCTTCTTCTTTGTTTGCATCAGACTCATGGGCTGAAGAACAAGTTGTATCAGAGTCTTGTTCTTGGTCGTCATCAAGAGTGGGGTCATCTGCATCGACTTCTTCTTCGGCCTCCAGCAGGTCTTGCACAGCAAAACGGCTGCTGCCTTTGAACCGTCTGCCGCCCATGGGCTTTTTGCTGCCTGCTGTGGTGACGAGGTCCACAGCCTCAAGACTGACTATGTCCTTCATCAAGGTGAACCAGTCAGTGTACCCAATGAAGTCCCTGCCTAGGCGATTAGTGAAGTTCGTGGGAACCGCGCCCTTGACCACATCCAAGCAAGATTGAGCAGTTAGTTCCAATCCAGGTGTAGCGAATATCTTACTAAGATAGGTCTGCAGGCTTTTCATGGAGCCCGTCCACTTGCTGCGGTTGATTTTGTCAAGCTGAATTCTTGCTCTTGCTGCAGGATGTGGATCCAAGTATTGTGAAATGAGGAGTTCCTCGAGGGAGGCAACCGGGGTGGCCTTAAGCCATCTTGTTAGTTGGATTTTAGGAATCCCAGCCCGTGTAGCTTGGACGTCTAAGAAGCCCCGAACGACTGGCTCGACATTCATTCCTATGATCACAGACTAGTTCTCAGGTTGAGTCCCCAGAATCTCGAAATATGCCTTCATGGAGCTGATCCAGGATTCGATGTCTTCCTTGCCGTCGTACTTAGACGGTATTTGAACCGCCTTACGATCCACATAGGGACCGGCGTAGCTGGGACCAGCACCTGCTGGTTCCAATCTTGGGGCTGCGGCAGTTGCAGAGGTTCCATCCTCGTTTCTTGTCACAGCAACAGCAGAATCTGCACCTGTTGCAGGTCCCGAAGGGGTTGCCATCATATTCAAGGATGAAGATACAGTAAGAGGGGCATAGGTTGTTTCGATTGCAGCTTCAGCTCCAGGGGGTAGAGGAAGAGGGTTGGCCACTTGGGCTTGTTGCAGCTCACCCACCTCCTTTGTCAATTCATGGTACATGCGGGTCATATCAGTCAGATCATTTTGAAGTGTCTGCAAACTTTGCAAAGACTTCAGCGATCTGAGTGGTATGATCCTCAAGGTTCCTGACTTGAACAAGGGCGGTGAGTATAGACTTCAACTGTTCCCCATACTGCTCTTCAGTCAGTGAGGGAACAATCTCTAGGATGGTCACCTGCCTTTTCAACAAGGTCTCCTTCCTCTCCTTCTCTGCCTCCTGTTCCCTTTTGATTGCACTATCTAGGAGTGCTTGTAGATATGGTTTTTCGGCATCACTGGCTGCATCTAACAAGGCCCGCGATTGCACTGAAGTTAGTTGAGCCATCTTTGGACTGTCAGTATTGACAGGTGGGTTAGAGAGTCGCCAGTCAGCAAAATAATCAAGTAGACTCTCAAGAGGTTCACTCCCCCTCTCACTTGGACGAACACTCCTTTTCCCAGTCCTTGCCCACTTCAGGCAGTCACCGTCCCTCTCCCTTTTCTCTCTCCCTCCTCTCTCTCTCTTCTTTCTGGGTGCGAGTCTCCACGGGCATTGGAAATGAACTGAGAGAAACAAATTGCAAAGCTCAGAGAAGAGAAGGTGGAACTCCTAGCCGGAGCGGCATTTCATTTGGAAGTAGAGAGCAACAAAAAAACAAACAAATTCAAACGAGAGGTCTGATCCAGTGACCTAGTCTGATCAGACTGCATACGAGGTCCTCTCGAGTCCAGTCTGACCAGCTCCATGACCGTACAACAAATCAGTCAACAAGTGACTAAATGCAACAATGGAGAATTGAGTGGTGTACAGGGTGCGAGTCAAACCACGGACAGTGCAATCCAAAAGACATGCGAAACGTCTCAGCCAAGATCCCCTCGGCAGTGGGTGTCCTAATCCAAGAAGAATGAGCTCGTATCCCAGCCAAGAAGACAAGAGGTCAATGCCTAACCGATTTGGGTTCAGAGGCTCTTCCTGTTTGGGGCCGGTCCCGCTGGGTCCCAGGGGTCCCACATAGGTCTCAACCAGGTCCCAACCAAGAGGAGTTCCACATGAACTTAGTTCAGTCTCTACTGCACTGAAAAACGAAATTTCAACTTCTGGCAGAACCTACAGACTACAACCGTTCAGAGATGAAAAGACAAAGCACTATAGAAAGACTGGGCATTTAAGTCAAGATACTTCATTTTCCATCCATCAGGTGAGTAGGTAGATCACATGCATTCAGTCACACAATCAAGACCACAGGAGTAGGGAAAGAAACCCAGAGTACCCCAGCAGGACAATCAATACCATACACACATACATGGGCATCCCGTAGGTGCACGACACTTACCTGAGTGGCCTTGAGCTTTGAGATGAATAGAACTCACCCCCCTTCTCATATGGTCCTCATGACCCCTCTAACGCTACCCCTACACTAGTGTCCTATCTCCTAGGAGGGTCTGACTCCAACACCAAAGTGCAACGCCGGATCCCCTGTCGATGCTGAAGAACAAAGTAGCAACTTGCAGTCCATAGATGCTGAGTGGCCGCTGACCCTCAAGCTCGCCTACTTGAGGGCAGCCCTTAAGTTGCCAAGTGTCTCCCTTGAATCAGATTCCAGGTGCGAGTGCCTCTCACTGTCGCCTCTCTCAAATTGCCGCACGAAGTCTCCTCGAAATGTCTCGCCACCCTAATCTCACTCTCAAGCAACCTGGTTGGTTCTATGTTGACCCCCACATGACTTAACCAGGTGGGGGCAACTTCCCTTAGCCACGCTGCCCCACTTCCCTCAACCAACCAACCCTAACCCTAAGTGTTGCACTCAGCCACTTAGGTTAGGGTTAGGGCAGCAAAGTCAACTCTCACCAGCAAGTAGAATCCGCTCCGATACCAATGTTATGACCCTGGCCAATTTCGAGATACACATCCACCGGAAAGTACAATGCCATCCAATTGCAGAAAGAAATGAATGAACTTGAGAGGAGAGAGAGAGGATTAGAAGAAGAAGAAGAAGTAAGAAAGAAGAAGAAGAAGATGTACACCAGCAAATACAATGACAAGGCTCTTCTTCTTCGCCCAACAATCTCCTCCTCCCTATCTCCCCCTTCTCTTATTCATACAAGAAATAATAATACAATGTTGAATGACTGATCCAAAATCAATGTCCGAGTCCCTCTTCTATTGCAGGTATCACTCAAGGTCCACCATAGCCATGGCCGCCTCTCCCACTCTTCACTCTCATAGGCCGAGGCTATGGCGGACTACTAGGCTCTGCTCAGATGCCCAAAGGACAACCCAAAGCAGCTATGGCTGCTCTAGCTCAGGCCGCCATGCCTGACCCTGCCCCGAAGCTTCTTGGTGTAGCTCTCCCCGGCTGGGGACTCTCTGCTGCAGCGCCCACCAAGGTGATGAAGATGGCTGCCACCATAGCCAGGTAAGTACCCCTGGCGCTCCTCCCCCTTCCTTCCTTCTTCCTCCTTCTTCCTCCCTCGTGTCCTTCTCCTTCCTCCCCAGCTGCGCTGCTCCAGCTTAGCGCTGCTCCAGCCAGTGCTCCACCAGTGTGTCGCCAAACTTGCACACCGAAAAAGAGGCCGGACTCTCCGCCCGGCCAGAAGATATAGCGGCCTGCTTTGCCTCTTGGGCGGTGACTTCCAGGCCGCTCGGCCTCCCAAGCACCCGGTACCTCCTCCCTTTCGGAGGGAAACATCATTGCAGCCTCTGATATTGCCCGCTGCAGGCCCTAGACCCAGACTGGTTGGACTGATATCCGCCTAGACCTACCTACAACTACTGGGCCTCTAAAAAAAATGCCACTTTTTGTCTTCTTCTGCTCGGCCTCCGGTACCTGCACATCTACCCCTTCCAGGTGCGGTACCGGCCTACCCGCTACTTGAGTGTTTTTCCCTGCTGCAACCCCTCAATGTCAC
>BFEA01000239.1:1008463-1025383 GCA_003427395.1 Chara braunii
CACACACACGATCAAGTGTAGTATCTGCTTCGATCAGTTTCATATCCGATCTTCTCGCATGATCAAGCCGTAGTATCTGCTCCGTTCACTTAGCACTCGCGAACGAGAGAGAGAGAGAGAGACTCGACCATTCCCCCACCATCAGGTGTACTATCTGTTCCGGTCAGTTTCATATCTGATCCGTTGTCGATCAAGAACTTTTAAAAAAGAAGGGAAAAGAAAACGGAAAATCCGTTCGCATACTGATCAGTTCAATGGAGAAAAAAGAAAAAACAAGGGAAGCATGAGCGATTTCAGAAATAAAAGAAACGGGAAACACAAGTGATTTCGGAAAAAAAAAAAGAAGTAAAGGGAAGTGGGCGCGTGCACGCACGCAGCCGCAAGAGGTAAGACGCAGAGAGAGAGAGAGAGAGAGAGAGAGAGAGAGAGAGAGAGAGAGAGAGAGAGAGAGAGAGAGAGAGGCCATCAACTTCTTGGCAAACTTTTCATTTTTATTGCGGGCGTAGCCGCAACAGGTCGCCCTAGTACAGAATAACATGAGCTCCAGTCCTGATGGGACCAGATGAACACAATAAGGTAGGGACTTCAATAACATGAGTTCGGAAGGGCGATGCTGGAATGTCCTGAGAACACTTCAGTTTCTTTCATCTTTTTCGCACATTATGTCCTCCAGGAGAGTAAAGCCTCACATATTGTGCTAAATCTATGATTTGTGAATTGTGGATTTGGTTAAGTTGGCAAAAAAAAAGTGATGGCGGTGCTACTGTGGGGGTTCTTTTGTGTGTGATTGGAAGATTGAACTACATCAAAAGTGATTCCATGCATGCATTCATCACACTCGCACACACACATAGACACACAGACACTCTCTTTTTCAGTGGAGTTGTACTCAGCAAACACAAGACACACGTGTAAGGCTGGACTTCCTTTGGCCGCACCTCTGATTAGGCTTTCTCCATCCTCACCAGACACAGCAGCCTGAGCTAGAGAACACACTCTCACATGAATCACCTGCAGTACGCTGTGCTGAAAGGTATCGCCGCCAGGGCGAGCAGTTGCAGACTAGATCATGCAACACTTAAAACCACCAGTCCATCCGAAGCTAAATTGACGAACCAAAAGTTGCATTTTTCCGAGCGTCGAATCTTCCGTGCCGAAAAAACATTCAACAGTTGCCCCTTCCCACCGACCCTCTACCGGGCCTGGGCACTGTAGATTTAGGCCTGCTACTCATGTACGAGCAAAATCTACAGTGCTGCCTGCGGATGGACTGGTGGTGTTTTGAACAGCTGTTATAGCCTGGTCCGTGGGCACCCTTACTTTGGACCAGGGAGTGTTGGCTGCGGAATGGCAAGAAATTTGCTCAATCCCGCATTGTTATGACCCACCTGATATTTGGCTACCGTCGTCACCCGAATACAACGTATGGTAACTATGGTTATTATTGCTGTATCTAGACTCAACTATCTTGACGTGTGTATAAACAAACAACACGCAACACGACCTTGCTAACTCTCTGTTCAGGCAGATCCGTGCGGCGAGGGTCGGGACCGTAGTTGCGGTCATGCCAGTTGGATATGGACCGTACTGGCAGTCATACCAGTTTATGGTGTGCAGAGTGGACTTTATTATCCTTTAGAGCAGTGATAGACTACCGTCTTCACCCGAATAGAACGCCCCGTAATTATCGTCGTATTTGGACTGCAAATTGTGCCAAATACCGCTATAATGACCGGGCGTTCTATTCGGGCGAAGACGGTAGTTTCTCAGACTTACTACCGTTCTTGCCAGGGTTTTGGACTGACAGTCACCTAGGATTGCAGGGTTGGTTCCCAGCACGTGCTGCTCCCCTCACATAGATCAGAGCACTGTTTTTTGCACACACACAAAAAAAAGGATTGCAGGGTTGGTGTGAGTAAAGTCGGCTGCTTTTATCAAGGGTATCGTTAACTCTGGGTGACATGCGGAGTCCTTATCCATCAGCCAAATGCATCCCGGGCGGACTTACCGGGTTGAACCCCCTGATGAGTCGGTGAAGGTCCAATGAAACGGCCTCGCACAGTGATTCTTTGTGGTTGAGTTGTGTATAGTGAACATAACAACACACATGCACCTAGAAATGTGCTGAAACGGACCACTTAACAATTGAGGTACTTTCAGGCTCTGTTTGGAAAATAGGTGCACTTCAATTGACTTGAAGCTTGGCTCCCTGGGATGAGAATCGAATGTGGTTGATGTAAGTGCATAATTTGAAACGCACACAGAGAAATTGACAGGCAGGTAGACAGGCAGGTCAGTCGGTAGTGTGCGCTCATGCAGGCAGGCAGGCAGGCAGGCAGGTGGGCAGGCAGGCAGGCAGGCAGGCAGGCGGGCGGGCAGGCAAGCAGGCAGGCAGGCAGGCAGGCAGGCAGGCAGGCAGGCAGGCAGACTGGCAGACTGGCAGACTGGCAGACTGGCTGACTGGCAGATTGGCAGGCAGGAAAGCAGGTAGGCAGGCAGACAGGAATGTAGTTAGGAAGGCAGGCAGCGAGGCAAGCAGGCTGTCTCACGGGCAGGAAGCCGAAGGCAGGCAGGCTGGTAGGCAGCTGCAGACAGACAGAGACAGGGAGACAAAAGCAGATGGACAGATAGACAGACAATCAGACAGCTTTAGAAGGACTGACAGCTACAGACAGGCAGACAGGCAAACGGACGACCAGGTGGATGGTGGACGAACAGGCAGGCAGGCATCTGAACCGAGAGACAGATGGACGGGCAGGAAGACAGGCAGGCAGGAAGGAAGGATGGCAGGCGTACATGAAGCCAAGCAGCAGAAGGACAAGTGGCAAGTGCCAAGTGGGCGGCCAGGGAAGTAGGCAGGCATGTAGGCATGTAGGCATGTAGGCAGGGGTAGGCAGACAGGCAGGCAGACAAGCAGAAAACAGGCAACCGGGCAGACAGACAGGCTGTCAGCAGGCAAGCAGACTGGCTTGGAGGAAGGCAGGCAGGCTGGCGGCAGGCAGGAAGGGAGGCAGCAAACAGGCCAACCGAACCGACAGGCATACATATTGGCAACCCAGCAGAGGGACGAGCGGACATACACGCAGGCAGACAGGCAGGCAGACAGACATGTAGGCAGATAGGCAGATTGCAATTGCATTGACAATCAAACATTGCAAAGTAATACAAAAAAAAAAAAAACAAAAAAAAAAAAAACAAAGGTCAACCTGGCAATATTGAGAGAAAGTTAACAGAGCGGTAGAAAATAACACCCCCTGTAAACCACGTGTGGGCAAATTTTCAGTGACCACCGGTTTCGAAATCCTGCACAGAGCAGAAAGTATGCAGTGGGAGGACGCCATAGCAGAAAACATAATAGAATAAGAGATCAAGAGGTTCTGAAACATAGGAGGACTTCTTGGTAGAATGGTGGGATTTCAAAAAAGGGGGAAAAAAAGCAGGGATGCTGGTGGACACCACCACAGGGATATGAGGCCAGCAGTGATGCTCACTGCTGTGCAAAGAGGCCTGATCTGGAAAAACAATGGAACCTCGTAAAGGAGGTGTCACAGGGTTGCTGAGATAGGAGCAGCAGATGGGAAGCATAGCACCAGGAAGGACTGGCAGTTGTCAGAAGGCGCCGCGGCATGGAGACACTATTCTCAGAGAAGCGACTACCGTCTTCCCCCGAATAGAACGTATGGCCATTATCGCTGCTGTAGTTGGGGCATCTTTCAGTCTATAGATGCAGGGATAATGACGGTATGCTCTATTCGGATGAAGACGGTAGGAGGGAGGCTAGAGGAGGTAGAGGAAGGACTGAGAAGCAGGGGTGAAAGGATTAGCCTGTCCTTCCTCCAGCTCCTCTAGTCTCCCTCCTACAATCCTCACCTCTCCTTGCACTAAGTTGTTCACACTTCAGGGGAGAATGGGAAACAAACCCTGAAGTGTGAAGAACTTAGTGCCAGGAAGGCAAAGATTTACTCTGCGCCAGACATCATGATGAAATAGTGGTAGGCTGGGAGGGAGTCCCGTGAGGAATAATGGCCTCACCATCTGGATAACCACATCGCCGACTATCGAAGGTGACTTTCATATGTCTAGTGGCTCTAGTATCTAACCTCTACAACAACCTGGGCTTTCTCTAAATTACAAAAAAAAGAAAAAAGAGAGAAACTCTACACCATGGAGGGTAGATCCCTCCACATCTTGACCTTAGGGGTCCAGCCTCCCCTATTTCTTTTTACCCAGCTTAGGCACATCCCGGAAACCAGGTCCAGCATCCCCTAAGGTCAACTGGACAGCTAAGTCGCCCGTCACACCACGGGAATTTCTTTTGCCAGAAATTGTCTCTATGATAAACCAACGACTTTGATACTGACAATCAACAAAGAGTGGAGCAAAGCAAATTGATGGTGATGGTGGAACTTGACGAGTTTTCATGGAACAGCATCAATGGGTTGGCAACTTAACATCCAGATTTGAAAACCGGAATAGACTTATGGGCCATGGTGAAGGCGCGCGACGGCGACGATGGCCATCTCTTCTCTCAACCAGGCGCTTTGCGCACGTGCAGGTGACCGGAGGCGCTTGTCCACACCACGTCACAGGCTGATGTGGTGGATGGACTGACTCCCGTTGCCTTTTTTCTTCTGGGAATTGTACGTTTCACTCCATTGCTACTGCGTTTTTGCACGTGGCATACGGCCTGGGAGGCGTTGGCTATGCCGACGCCTGTGGAGTACAGTGGAGTCAGCCCTTGGTAAACTGAAGTGCGAGTGCAGTGGTGACTGCAATTATGAGGAAATGGGTGCGTCAGCATAATCAGGGCGCTGCTCGGCATCAGCAACAGGGCGTTGATCATCACCAGCACCATCGTCAACAGGGCGCAGTTTGACACCATCATCACAATCAGGGTTCGTCATCATCATCAGGGTGCTGCTCGTCATCATCATCATCATCATCACCATCATCATCAACAGGGCGTGGTTCAACATCATCATCACGGTAATGGTTCGTCATCAGCATCAGGTGTCATCACTATCATCATCATCAGGGAACCGCTCGTCATCAACATCAAGGCATGGGTGGCGTCATTATCGACGCTGCTCATCATGATCATCATCACCATCATTGTGCCTTCATAGGACGCCACTGGGGTTGCTCGTTATCATCATCATCATTGTCATTACGCCAGTATCATTACCATCATCAATAGTTCACTATCATAAGGTGCTGTTGGTGAAGCTTGTCGTCATAGGGCGTTGCTCACCCTTATCATCATCATCATTAGGTTACCATCTAAGGTGTTGGTCATTAGCACCATCATCATCCTTTTGTCATCACAGGGCGTTGTGCGTCATCATCATAATCATCATCATCATCATCGTCATCATCATCATCGACATCATCATCATTATCATCATCATCATCATCATCATCATCAATTTGTAATCATAGGGCGTTGTTGGTACTGTTCTTCAGTATGGTCAGCAGCATCATTCTGTCTTCATTTTCATCATTACTATCATCATCATCATTTTGTTATCATTAGATGTTGCTTTTCAAGGCCTTGTTTGCCTTTCACATCAGCAGGTGAGTTGGTCGTCATCATCATCTTCATCGTCATCATCTTCGGGATGCTGTTCATCGCCATCAACAAATCCAAAAAAAGAAAACTGTCATCTACCTTTCTTCATCATAATTTTCATGAATTTCTTACTCTTCCACTCATATCTTAGGAATTTGATTTCCCAAAACTCCTGAGGCTCGTTTTTTCTTTTCTCCACTTGTTACGATCCTGGTCATTTCCCAAGTGCAAATTCACAATGAAAGACAATGCCACCCAATTGCGAAAGAAATGAAAGCACTTGCAAAGAGATAAAGACCAAAGAGAGGGATAGAAGAGGGAAAAGAAGAAGAAGAAGAAGAAGAAGAAGAAGAAGATGTGCACCAAAAAGACCAATGACAATTCCCCCCTTCTCTCTCCACCTTCCTCCTCCTCCTTCTCTTCACCAATCTTATTCTTCTCTCAATAATAATAATAACAATGAATCGATGAACCGGAATCAATATTCGAAGTTCCCTCTTACCGCTGACTCAACTCAACAACAACAACAACAACAACAACAACAACCAGGCCACCATAGCTATGGCTTCCCTCCTTCAGCCTCCTCTCGCATGCATAGGCTATGGCGGACTAATGAGGGTCTTGCCCTGATGTCCAAAGGACAACCCAAAGCAGCTATGGTGCTGCGCTGATGTCCAAAGGACAACACAAAGCAGCTATGCCGCTGGTGACTGGTCCGCCATGCCTGACTCTGCCTCGAGCTTCCTTGGTGCCGCACTACCCCAACTGGGGCCTTCCAAATGCAGCGCCCAACAAGGTGATGAAGATGGTGTCTACCATAGCCAGGTAAGTGCCCCGCCACTCTCCTACCATGCCCCCTTCTTCCTCCTCCTCAAGCTGGACTGCTCGCCATAGCCAGGCTGAGCTCCAGCGGTCCTTCACCTCTAAGCAGCGCTGCCTCAGTCCAGCGCTGCGCTCCAGCAGCATGTCGCCAATCCTTGCACACCGCAAATGAGGAAGAGCTCTTTGCTCTTCTTGGAGATATAGCGGCCTACCGGCCTCCTGGGCGGTGACTTCCTAGGCCGAGCGGCCTCCCAACAACCGGTACCTCCTCCCTTTCGGAGGGAAACATCATTTCAAGCTCTACTATCCTCCGTACAGGCCCTAGACCCGGGCTACTTGGACTGGTACCGGACTACCGCTATCCTACCGCTACTGGGCCTCTAAAAATGCCGACTTTTTGTCTTCTTCTGCTCGGCCTCCAGTACCCGACACTTCTACCACTACTTCAGTGGTACCGGCCTACCTGCTACTTGAGTGTTTTCCCCCTCTACTCTAAGTGCCGCGGGCCTACCCCCGCTACTCGAGTGTTTTCCCCCTGCAACCCTTCACATTCACGGCCACAGGTAAGTACCGGCCTTCGGGGCCTTGCAACCAACAAGTACCCTTGCGGGTCACACACACACTCAACCGACAAGCACCCAGACAGGCATGCAAACCAGCAGGCACGCACACACACACAGACATGGAAATCACAGCAGAATGCGGGAATTTCAACAAGGCATTCATTCCAGCGGCAAATCCCAGAAATCAGCAGTGTTCTCAGTCTGTGTTTTTGGCGGGTCATTACATTACCCCCCTCTCAAGACCGAGGTCCCTTCGAGCGAGTAACTCATTCAGAGTTGGCACAAAATGCATCGTAGGAGTAAATCAGAAAGAGAGACTTAGTAAGTCCGTGAGGAGTCATTTTTGCAACAAATTTAGTAGTCTGCCCCTCATCGATCTGTCGTTCATAAGCGTTCACAACACAGGGAACTCTCTTTAGCAACTCTTTTCGTTCGATCCAAAAAAATTCAGTCAACGGGTGATAAAGGAAGTGAACCTTGTACTGTTTGTTCCTCCCTCTTCCCTCGTGAGAAACGATTCTGTCTATCTCATGGCCGCCGTCGATAGGGCGAGGTATCATAGGGTCTCGAAAGGGAAACGTCTCATCATCAATATGTGGGAACAGTTTGGACGCATGAAAGACCGGATACGTGCGCAGATGAGGAGGCACGTCAATCACATATGAAGGACCAAAATCATCCCCAATCACCTTCAGAATCTGCCAAGGGCCATAGTACAATGGAAGGAGTTTTCGTGATATGCCCTCTTCATCAGAAAACTCGGACATTTTAACCCAAACATAATCCCCTACTTTGAATTTTTCTTCTTTGCACAACTTGTTAACATGTTTGATCATGGCATGTTGGCACTTGTTCATGGCTGCAATAACAACTTTGAGCAAGCGTGCGTACTTGGCATTGTAGCCAGGCATGTCGGGCATGAGACCAGGTGATGTTCAGGGAACAGATAGGAGAGGGGATTACGCATCGGCCATCCATTTTGCAACTTGTTTGGTGTCACGCAAGTTGCAGAGTGAATGGAGTTGTTATACAACCCCTTCACTTTGTGCAGCTCCTTGTCCCACGTGTTCAGATCTGGAACAATCAATGCGCGAAGTAGTTGGATGACAGTCTGGTTGATCTCGTCGGCCAATCCATTGGCTTCGGGGTGTCAACCAGAAGTCTTGTTCAGTTTAATGTCATAGATTTGAGAGGTGAAGTTCTTTCAATCTTTCCTGATGAATCTGGTGTCCTGATCACTCACAATAGTTTTCGGGACGCCAAACTGCAGAATGTACTGCTGATGGAATTCTTCAATGACAAGTTCAGTCGGGGCCTGGGGAGGGAAAGGAATCAAGTTCAGAAATTTAGAAAAACGGACCACGATGACCATGACTTGTGAATTTCCAGCCTCACTAACCTTTTTCATGATCGTGAAGTCGATGGAAATCGACTCACCAGGTTCATCCGGAATGGGGAGGGGTCTCAATAGACCATGAGGCCTATGCCTGTGGACCTTGGTTCTTTGGCATACCTGACATTCAACAATAAGTTTCTGAGCGGATCCTTCCATTCCTGGCCAATCAAACTGTTGTAGAAGGCTTCCATAAGTCTTCTCAAAGCCGACATGTCCACTCCGACCATGTGCCAAATCAAAGAAATGAGTTCGGAGAGGCGTGGTTGGGTACACACAAACGATCAAACTTCCCATATCGGCGGAATACAAGACCCTCGCACTCATGAAAATCAGGCAGACAGTTAGGGTCAGCCTTGAGCTGCTCAAGGATGGGACTAAGGTCCGGATCCTTGGCAGTGTGTTCGACCAGATCCTCCTTCAGTTTTCTTCGGAGGTCATACGAACCCACAAGGCAAGTCAAAAACTCAAGGTGACGTGAGAAAGCATCATCAACGCGATTATAACAGCCTTTCTTATGTTTCAATTCAAAATTGTACACATCAATTTCATGCGATCAGTTTGTGTCTTCATCCACTGCAAGGTTTGATGATCTGAGTAGACCTTGAAAAGCCGACCCAAGAGGTAGTGCTTCCAATGTGTGAGCGCGTCGCACAAGTTGTAGAGCTCATGCATGTATGTGGAGGTAGCTACCTTGTGACTGGGCATGCGTTTGCTGTAATATTCGAGCGGACGCAATCCATCACCATCATCTTGTTGCAGCACTGCACCAATCCCAAACCGGCTCGCATCCGTAGTGACTACGAATGTGAGGTTGGGATCCGCAATGCGGAGCACAGGATGACTCACCAATGCCTCTTTTAAGGCTTGGAACGCAGTCTCACACTTCTCACACCACGCATAGGTAACATTCTTACTGGTTAGTCTTGAGAGCGGGTGAGCAATGACAGAAAATTTTGGCACAAACTTTCGGTAGTACGAAGCCAAACCAAGAAAAGAACGCAGTTCGCGTACGTTCGCTGGTTGAGGCCAATTTCGTATGACCTCCACCTTGGTTGCCTCCGGCTCAAGGCCGTTTGCAGACAACCGGTGCCCAAGATAGATGACGCTGTCCCTTCCGAACTCAAATTTCTCTTAGTTGAGGTGCAGTTGTGCCTCCTTGAGGACCTGCAAGACCTCCTCAAGGTGCTTGAGGTGCTCTTCCATGGACTTGTTGAAAATCGGAATATCATCAAGGTACACAACCACAAACCTGTTGAGCTGATGGCGGAGTACCTTGTCCATGAGGCTCTGAAATGTGGCTGGTGCGTTTGTAGGACCGAAGGGCATAACGATGAATTCGTACAGCCCATCGGGTGTCTTGAATGCAGTTTTGTGCTGGTCACTCGGATCGACTTCAATCTGGTGGTAGCCAGATTTGAGGTCGATCTTGGAGAAGACCTTGCACCCACCTGCAACATCTAGCAGATCATCTATACGAGGCAAGGGATACGCGTTCTTCCGGGTGATACGGTTTAGGCCACGATAGTCAATGCACATCTGGAGTTTGCCTCCTTTCTTCGGCACAAACAGGACAGGTGCACCGAACTCAGACTCACTAGGCCTAATCCGTACACGATCGATCATGTCATCAATCTGCCTCCTCGACTCGTCCAAACCGCCTTGTCCCATACGGTAGACGCAGCCCGTTGGAGGAACACTCCCTTCTATTAATTCGATCTTGTGTTTGACCAGGCGCTCGGGAACTCCACGAGCTTCAACCAAAACTTCAGGAAAATAGCTGGCGAATGTTTGTTGGGACTTCCGGTGGAGGATCGTCCTCATCAGGAGAAAGAAAATCAGTTTGAGAATTTACAACAATTACAACCGGATTTGAGGTACTTGGATAAGAAGTAGAGGGATTATTCACAGTAGAACATGGAGAAGCTTTACAAAAGCTACATGTACATGCTCAAACTTCCTTGCGCCTGCGTACTGATTTGCAGAATTTGTTTGCACTTAGAAGAGTCACAGGGGACTCGCGCGTCTCATCCAATAGGATGGTACGCTCGTTCCCCTTGGCATCACGCACCACGAACTGATTCTCCGCCCACGTGGTCCTTAGGCCATGAGCCTTTAACCAGCCCAAGCCAATGACCGCGTCGAACGGACACTTGTCCATGACATAGAAGTTGAGCACATGTGTGACAGTGCGGTCCTTGTCAAAGGTGACGCGCACACCTTTGACAGCATGTGTAGAGGTGACAACCTCTTGGTTGCCCACCTGGGTCTGACAAGGGTTCTACAGTTCCACTTGCTTCATTCCCAGGCCCGCCTTACGAATCCCGTTAGGAGAAAAGAAATTAGTGGTTGAACCACTATCAATCAGCACGCGGGTGTATCGGCGGTTAATGAGCAGTTTAAAGAAGGTTAGCTCCACACTCCCTTGAACACGGCGTTGTTGCTTGAGCTGCAGCCAATGTTCCATGTGAGCATGGAAGGCGACTTCCTTAGACTCCTCCCAAGGCTCCGTGTATAGCACATGAAGTGCAGCAGCCTTGGAATCAGCGTCGTTCCGGGCTTCAAGAGTAGGCTGTTGATCAGCTTCAGGCTCATTAGAGGGGCCTGCAACTAATGTTCCAGCTTCCCTTGTTGTAGGGAGTGTTGATGACTCCTCTACGCCCTTTGCTTGTTTCCCTGAAGTCTATAACAGTCCTGCACAGCATGCCCATGCTTTTGACAATGCAAGCATATGCGCAGCTTAGATCTTCTTTCCCATTCCTTTTGACTGGTACGGAGGCCTTCCCAAGGCTTGGCAGACGCATCCTCCGGTTTCTCAGGGATCTTCGCATTCTTAGGGAGGTGGACAACAGTTTCGTTACCCGAACCACGTTTAGGCCCCTTGTTTGAAGCAGTCTTTTTAAACGCATTAAGTTTTTTGTCTTTGTTCACGTCAGACTCAATGGCTGATGTGGAACAACCCATATCGGAGTCCGACTCTAGATCGTCATCTAGAGACAGATCATCTGCGTAGGACTGATCTTCAACCTCCCGATGTTCATGTAGTGCAAGCTGGTTGCTGCTTCCATACCGCTTGCGTTGTGGTTTCCCACCTGCAGCGGGCGCCTTCTTCCGCCTCGCGAGGTCCTTGGCCTCTAGGTTGACTAGATCCGTCATGATCTCTCGCCAGCAGGTATGGTCTTTGAGTGCTAACAGGGAGAGGTATTCTTTAGGGGCCACTCCCATGACTACATCCATACAAGACACGTCGGTCATTCCAAGATCGAGAGTGGTGAACAGTCCAGTCAAGTGCTGTTCCAAAGCCTGCATGGAGGACCTCCATGTTTGGCCCTTGAGGGCCTCAAGCTTCAGCCTAGCCTTGAGCGCAACATGCTTATCTTGGTACCGTGTGATGAGAAGGTCCTCGAGGGCGCGTACAGGGGCTACCTTCAGCCACTCAGTCAAGTCTATTCTTTCATAACCTGCAGCAACAGCTTGGAGTTCAATGTGATTCCGTACGGCAGGCTCAGTATTAGTGCCCATGATCATGATTCGGTCTTCTTGCGGTGTCCGCATGACCTCGAAGTATGACCACATGGAACTAATCCAAGAGGTGATATTCGCTTTCCCGTCGTACTTGGACGGCAAGGTGGCCGCCCGTTTGTCCACTACTGGACCGCTGTACTGAACGCCAGTAAGGACTGTGGCGTTTTGGGCTTATGTCCCTGCATTTGGGACTATGACTAGTGCAGAGCTGTCGGCGCTGCCGCTCGAGGAGTCGGCACCGGTTCCTGCGCTCCTCACAGTTCCACTTGCTCTTGCCACAAGGACTGTGTTAGATTGAGAAACTGGGACTGCAACAGGTCGAAGGTTAGGAGGGCGGGGGGCAGACAGTTGGGACTGTTTGAGGCGAAGTAGCTCAGCCTGCAACTCTTGGTTTCGCTGCTCTAGTGCTGTCACACGGGACTCAAGGTCTTCCAAGGTCCGCAGTCGAACCAAGGCTGCTACGGCAGCAGTTAGTCCCTCGTGGAACCGGTCAGCATTGGCTTCCGGGATCCGAAGGAGAGCCACCTGATCAGCAATGTTGGCGGTTCTGGCTGCTGCCTCTGCCTCCCTTTCCCTCTGCACGGCATCATCATAAAGCTTCTGGAAGAACGGTCTCTCGTTCCCATCTGCTGCATCGAGCATGACCTACCATTGGGCAGATGTGATGTTTGCCATGTCGGAGGAAGGGGTGCCAGTAGATCTCTCAAGAGGGGTCCGCTCTCTCCTTACGTTTGGACGAACACTCCTCTTGCCCCTCCTCACACTCTCAAACAGAACACCTTCTCTCTCCCTTCTCTCTCTCTCAGCTGTCTGCGCACGCGTCTCGATACCGGACATAGATAGTTCAGATGAAAGAAACAAGCAGGAAATCACACAGAGAAGAAGGTAGAACTCCTAGCCGGAGCGGCGATTCATTTGGACTTAGAGAATAGCACGCAGCGGAATAATAGAAAAAAATAAAACGGAAGAGAGGGCTGATTTATAGAACGGGCCCGATCAGATTAGCTGGAGATCCCCTCTTGTCTAACCTGACAAGGGACATGTATCACAATAAATCAGCCGAAGAAACCTAACTGCAGCAATGGAGATTTCGAGGGGTGCAGACGGTCGCCGAGCCAGACGCGGGGCAGTATGTGCTAACATTTGGTAAGGCCAGTCAAGATCCCCTTGAAAGGAATGCCCTTGCTATCCGTATGTCCCCCAAGTTCATCACAACAAAGAAATGCACTGGCGGCAACAGATCTGGGCCCAAAAGGTCTTGTCCCGTTGGGCCTGGTCCCAGTGGGTCCCGAGGGGTCCAAAGTAGGTCGTGGACCAGGACCAACGTGACAGGGGTACCAAGTCGGTCCCAAACTGCCACTACCGTACTGAAAAGGAAAAGACAACTTTCAACGAGAACTTACCCCTACAGCCGTTCAGAAATGAAAAGACAATGCACCGTAGAAAGATATGTCATTTAGAACAGATACATCATCCATCCATCCATCAGGTGAGAAAGGAATCCACATGCTTACACACACAACCAAGACCGCAAAGAAGAGGAAGAGAGCCCAACACACCCCCAACAGGCCATGAAGTACCAAGCAACCTCCCACGGGCATAACCAGGTCACACGACACTTACCTGTGAGGCCCGACCTCCAAAGAAGGATAACGAGTCACCCCCCTCTCTCATAAGTCCTCCTGACCCTTAGCTACCACTACACTAACTGTCCTAGCATGACTAAGAGGGCCTTCCTACACCCCTGTTGCAAAGCCGGACTCCCCGTCGATGTCTGAAGACCAAAGTAGCAACTTGCAGCAATTCGATGCAGATATGGGACCCTCCGATCAAGTCTCCCTCTTGAGGGGAAGCCCAAAAGTCACTGAATGTCTTCTTGAAGTGCAGATTTCAAGTGCGAGTACCTCTCACTCTCTACTCCCTCTCGCTTACGCCAATCAGCCTCCTTTGTGTCTCGCCACCCTATCCATTCACTCAGTCAACCTGGTCAGGTCAAATGTCGACCCTACATGACCTAACCAGGTGGGGGCAGTATCCACATACCTCACTGCCGCACTTAACCCTAACTTCCAACCCTAATCCGRRRTTAGGTTAGCCCTGACCTAAYTCGGAAKTAGGTTTAGGGTGACTAACACCTCTCGCCRGCAAGTAAGTCCGCTCCGATACCAATTGTTACGATTCTGGTCATTTCCCAAGTGCAAATTCACAATGAAAGACAATGCCACCCAATTGCGAAAGAAATGAAAGCACTTGCAAAGAGATGAAGACAAGAAGAGAGGGAAAGAAGAAGAAGAAGAAGAAGAAGATGTGCAACAGCAAGACCAATGACAATTCCCCCCTTCTCTCTCCACCTTCCTCCTACTCCTTCTCTTCACCAAATGTTATTATTCTCTCAATAATAATAATAACAATGAATGGATGGACTAGAATCAATATCCGAAGTTCCCTCTTACTGCTGACTCAACAACAACAACAACAACAACAACAACAACCAGGCCACCATAGCTATGGCTTCCCTCCTTTAGTCTCCTCTCTTATGCATAGGCTATGGCGGACTAATGAGGGCCTTGCCCTGACATCCAAAGCACAATTCAAAGCAGCTATGGTGCTGCGCTGATGTCCAAAGGACAACACAAAGCAGCTATGCCGCTGCTGACTGGTCCGCCATGCCTGACTCTGCCTCGATCTTCCTTGGTGCCGCACTACCCCAACTGGGGCAGCGCTGCTTGGAGGTGAAGGACCGCTGGAGCTCAGCCTGGCTATGGCGAGCAGTCCAGCTTGAGGAGGAGGAAGAAGGGGGCATGGTAGGAGAGTGGCGGGGCCCAACAAGGTGATGAAGATGGTGTCTACCATAGCCACGTAAGTGCCCCGCCACTCTCCTACCCCTGTCTCTTATACACATCTAGATGTGTATAAGAGACAGGTCCACCATAGCCAGGTAAGTGCCCTACCACTCTCCTACCATGTCCCTTCTTCCTCCTCCTCAAGCTGGACTGCTCGCCATAGCCAGGCTGAGCTCCAGCGGTCCTTCACCTCCAAGCAACGCTGCCTCTGTCCAGCGCTGCGCTCCAGCAGCATGTCGCCAATCCTTGCACACCGCAAATGTGGAAGAGCTCTTTGCTCTTCCTGGAGATATAGCGGCCTACCGGCCTCCTGGGCGGTGACTTCCTAGGCCGAGCGGCCTCCTAACAACCGGTACCTTCTCCCTTTCGGAGGGAAACATCATTGCACGCTCTGCTATCCTCCGTACAGGCCCTAGACCCACAAGCGGTTAACGGGTAGCTGAAAAATCAGGAATGAAAATTCTGAAGTGATTTTGGGCAGTGTGAAAATCCCGAATGCTCCTGAAGTGGTGAAAGGTCCGAAGACCTTGAAAACCACCTGTTTAGGCAGGCTGCATCCTGAAGTGGTGAAGTGAGAGTTTTGGGCAGTCTGAAAATCCTGAATGGTCCTGAAGTGGTGAAAGGTCCGAAGACCCTGAAAACCACCTGTTTAGGTAGGCTGCGTCCTGAAGTGGTGAAGGGTGTTCTGGAGTGGTGAAAGGTCCGAAGACCCTGAAAACCACCTGTTTAGGCAGGCTGCATCCTGAAGTGGTGATGGGTGTCTTGAAGTGGTGATGAAAAATACGACTGTTGTTAACCTTCTCTCCCTAGACCCGGGCTATTTGGACTGGTACCGGCCTACCGCTATCCTACCGCTACTGGGCCTCTAAAATGCCAACTTTTTATCTTCTTCTGCTCGGCCTCCAGTACCCGACACTTCTACCACTACTTCAGTGGTACCGTCCTACCTGCTATTGGAGTGTTTTCCCCCTGCAACCCTTCACAGTCACGGCCACAGGTAAGTACCGCCCTGCGGGGCCTTGCAACCAACAAGTACCCTTGTGGGTCACACACACACTCAACCGACAAGCACTCAGATAGGCATGCAAACCAGCAGGCACGCACACACGCACAGACATGGAAATCACAGCAGAATGCGGGAATTTCAACAAGGCATTCATTCTAGCGGCATATGCCAGAAATCAGCAGTGTTCTCAGTCTGTGTTTTTGGCGGGTCAATACACACTATTAATTTCTGGTTCCCCTTTGGGCGCATCAATGAAATATTTTTGTGTGGGTGGGGGGTTTGGGTTCTTAAGGAGGAGAGCTCTACTCTGCAGGGGCTTCACAAGGTGGGCGGTGAAATGCCCTGGAGGGAGTGGCGACAAATTTTTGGGGGTTGCCCTATTCTGGGGCTGGGAGAGATGTATGGGCTGGCATCATATCCCAGTGGAGGCAGATAGGGGTGAGGGGGTGGCTGAGGCATACTTTGGGTGGAACTGTGTTGCGGACCTCGGGTTGGCCTGTGAGACCAGCCCCTTGGCCTGTTCTCACAGGCCTGTGTTGTATTCGGGGTAGGCCAGTCCAGGCTGGTACCTTTGTCGGTACCAGCCAGTCCAGTCCAGTCCCGTCAGTCCGCTGGGGTATACCCCAGCCATTGTCTGTTTTCAGCCTCATTCTTCACTTGCCCATTTCTGGAGTACGTGCGTTGGAGTCCTGCCTGGGAGCTGCGCTGTGCGTCATCTTGCTCCCCCTTCTTCCTCCATCTCCATCTCTACCACTAGCGGAGCACCATACCTGGTGGGTCTGCTACATTGGTATCGGAGCGGGAACGTTTCCCGCTCCCCCCCCCCACCCCGTACAGCTGTACAGCTGAGGAAAACAGCAAAACCCGACATCGGTTTTTTTTGTTGTTTTCGGGCGTTTTTCAGTGAAAACGCAGGGAAAAAGCGGCGTGTGCAGGAGGCGACACCTGGCGAAAAAGAGAGGCGCCATCACGAGGGCGGCCAAGGCCGCCCCACGCGTGCGCGCGCCCACGCTGCCCCGCTGCCCCGCCCCGCCCCGCTCCCGAATTTATATTATCAAGATCCGGGATGCAACTGCTGCTGCTAGGGTTTGAACCCAGATGGCTGCCGGGCCATGCACGTGTGTAAGCACCCTGCTAACACACTCGCCATAGAGTGTACATGGTGCTGTAGCACGGCACACTCGTGTTAAAGAGGTGCC
>BFEA01000239.1:1045144-1058181 GCA_003427395.1 Chara braunii
TTACTAGACGAAAGCCCCGGTCTAAAACAAGCCTTGGGGCAAGGCCTATCCCCGAATTTGGATTGGCAGAATGACTAATTAGCCATCTTCAGTCATTATGTACAGGCCAATCGGAGGCATACTAGGACGAGGCTTACGTACAATTGTTCTCCTTACTAGACGAAAGCCCCAGTCTAAAACAAGCCCTGGGGCAAGGCCTATCCCCGGATCTGGATTGACAATCTGTTTTGTATAGAGTCTGGAACATTGTACACCAAAAGTTCCAGCCCCCCGAAATGGCCAAGACATCCGACCAGCCTAAAGCATCAGTTCGGGCAGACAAGATAGTTGATCCGCCAGAAGAGACTGATGGTTCAGGTCGTACAAACAAACCTCCTGACAATACCCAACCGACAACGCACACAGAAATAATCGAACATGAGGAAGCAAGAAATACAGAGGAAATAGAACTCTCCAAACGATTAAAAATACGTCATCTTATTGAGAAGGGATTGTACCACCAAAGCCTACCGAAAGGGGACAAAGTGTTGGTACTCCCCATCAGAAGTAAGATAGGAAAATGGGAACTGGGTCTGTCACCGGCTGACTCAGAGGACTCATACGCCCCATCCTACGAAGGGATGACGTTGCACGGTTGGCACATGAAAAGGGAGGGGACACTGCGAATCCACGAGGTCACATATTTTATCACTAACCAATACGAGCCAGGAGCAATGGCTACCATCAGCGTATCTTCGGAAAACCTGAAGATGGCCTATAAAGATATATACGTAAGATTTGAAGACAATAAAGAAGCAGGGTTGCAATGGCTCACACACAACTTGCTTCGGGACACCCAACAACTAAAAATTAAACCTAGTAATATTTAGTTAACGGACGACCTACTCACGTGTATATGCACAATTCTAAGGAAGAATATTCTTAACAGGGGAGTGGACTGGGATGCATAGGATTGGTCACCATTCCGAGCCAAATAGTGGGAGGAAACACACGGTTCAAAATGGACTGGGTAGAAGTGGTGTATGGTAAGAACCAAAAGTGGAACACACTCTTCAGCAGGCAGACCTAGATACCCGATCGATCAATGTAAACGGTCTAGCATCCCACAATCCGGGAAAAAATAATGCGTTGTAGGACCTAATGCAGGGGGTGGGGGGAAGAACATGGCCAGATATAATATGCGTCCAGGAAACCCACTTAATGGACATACCAGAACATCACAGGGCACACAAGCAAGTTTGGCCCTTTCAAAAATACCAAGCCTTTGCCCCTACTCCAGGGAGTGCAGGGGTGGCTATATGGATTCCGCCCGAATCACGCTTCGAGGTTGTCGACTAGGAACAGGATAAGGCGGAAGGAAGGTGGGTTAAGGTGTTGGGCATGTTGGAGTTAGAAATAGTATGCATGTATCCATCTACGCTCCCAACACTCCCCGGGAAAGAAGGTTTTTTTTCGAAAAGATCGAGATGATCCCTATCCCTGACGCTCCGCTAATCCTAGCAGGAGACTTCAATGCCACGCCAGACAGATGGCTGGACCGTTGGAGAATCCTTCCTACTACTGCTCACAACGCAGAGGAGGACGAGAGGATGCTGAGGGATTTGTGCTCCCCCCTCTCACTTTTTGATACCTTCAGGCGTAGTCACCCGACCGAAAAGGCCTTTACTTGTTTGCGAAACAATAATCCCGACAGACTGTCAAGATCTAGAATTGATCTAATCTTGGCATCCGAGGACTTGAGTGGAGGACTTACCTTGGCAGTAATACTGCCGATCAGCCCACTCCCCGCCCTGGACCACAGGATGTGTATGGCAGTCTGGACCTTCCGAAAACGACCAGATCAGGGGGCCAGTTACTATAAACTCAACACTTCTCTGCTTCATTTTAAATCCTTCCAGAAGTACCTGCAGCAGGTTTGGAACTTCTGGAAGGACCACCGCTCCCAACAAGATTCTCAAATTGCATGGTTTAACAACGGTTTGTTCTTTTTGGCAAAAAAATGTAATGAATATTCTAAACATATAGCTGCACAGCGATACCAACAGGAAATCACGATAATGCGAAGTCTCATGAACGCCGAACAGAAACAATTTTCGCAAGGGCAGGAATCAGTCTTCGACGAATCACAATCCCAAATACTAGATCTAAAGGCTCAGCTCTTGGAACATGCACAGTATCGTTGGCAAGGAGCCCAGATAAGGGCAAGGCTATCTAGACTTTCGGCTGAAGGAGTAATGGACACTCATTTTTTCAGCCTAGCTAGATCTCGTTTCAAAAGAACGACGATCGAGGCGCTCTATGAACCACAAGCCATGAAATCGGATCCGGCCGTTTCCACGACAAGGTGCGCCAAGATAAGATATGACTTCTACAAGGACCTTTTCACCACGCACATTGATAAATCAGACTCACAGGACCACGAACGCCGATTAAAACATTTTTTGGAACCAATGAACAAGTCATTGACACCTGGACAGCGTGACTCTTCAAAGACCCCAATCTCCAAACAGGAAATCTGGACCGCCCTCCTGCAAATGAAGGAGGAAAAAGCACCAGGGATTGACGGCTTCCCCAAAGAATTTTGGGAAACTACATGGGGCTTCCTAAGTCAAGATATCATGGACTTCTATAAAGAGGTATGGACCACGGGTGAGATGGGCGAAAGGGTGGGGCAAGGAGTATTAACCCTCCTATATAAAAAGGGGGATAAAATGGATATTAGAAACTACCACCCTATCACACTTCTCACAGTAATATACAAAATGTTGTCAAAAGCCTTAGCTAACAGAATGATCCCGGTAATGGAAGACATCATCCATCCCGCTCAAACCGGCTTTATGAAAAACAGGAACATTCAAGAGAATATCCTTTTAATCCATGAGGTTCTCCATCTCACTAGACACTCTCGTCAGAACACAACATTGATCTTTATCGATTTTGAAAAAGCTTACGATCACGTAGACTGGCTGTTCTTAGACCAATGCCTGGAAAAAATGAATTTTGGACCAGACTCCAGACGCTGTGTTCGGATCCTACACCAGAATCTACCACTTGCGTTCAGGTTAATGGGTGCATAACACCACCCCTACGTCTGGAACGTTCGGTCCGCCAGGGGGACCCAATTGCCCTTTTCCTTTTTTTGGTCATCATGGAAGCACTTGCCGCCAACCTCCGGGCAAACAAGAACATTACCAGAATTCGGGTCTCACACATCCCTAAGGAGGCAATCCCGGTTTGCTCCCTTTTCGCGGATGACCTCACCATCCTGGTGGAGGCTGCACACAACAACATGGAGGAAATCCAGCAAATGATGAAAAAGTTTGCAAAGGTTTCCGACATGATAGTCAACTGGGGGAGCAAAACTCAAGGGTGATGGATTCATTATCAAGGGGGACGCCCCCCTGAGTCACCAAGAATTAAATGGATGCCCTTATAGAACCCTGTAAGAAATTTTGGGGTTTCTATGACCGCCAAGGGACGCCCTCCAATCATCGACGAATGGATCAGCATCCCGACACAATAAAAACTAGACAATTGGAAAAACAAGCACACATCCCTCTTCGGCCGCGCACTAGTAATTAACAACGTGGTCTTCGCATCATTATGGTACAAATCGTTGTTGTGGCCACTAAGCAAAACAGCCTTAAAGAGCCTAAAGAGAAAGGCGGCTGCTTTCCTATGGAGGGGAGACGGTGAGCAAAATAACGTAATCAGCCGCGTGGCGTGGGATTCCATTATCCAACCTAAGGCAGGGGGTGGCCTAGGAGTAATTGACCCGGCCACGCAAGTGCAAGCACTACGACTAAAATGGATTAAAAAGCTCATTTTCACCCCCCAGCGTCCATGGTGTGTATTGGCTTTGGAACATTTAGCCCGACTGGCCCCAGAAGCCCCCTGATCCACTCACCCGCTGACTTGGCTGGAGGACCGATTCTGGACAATCCCGCGCAAGTTCCCCCGTGAAAGGGAAGGGCTAGACGGAGGTAACCGGAGTCTGGATAACTTCTGGCCATCCTTATTGGAAACCTGGCGCAAACTCCCGCTACCAGACAGAACTCACCCCGACCGCTGGGAGGAAGTCTACCGACAACCCCTGTTTGGAAACCGCTGGGTGACTAACTTAAGAGGCTGTATCATGACCAACTCAGCTTTGCCTTGGAAAAGCTGGGTAAAGAGAGGGGTGCTCAAAGTTGGGGACCTATGGGATAATGACAAAAGAGAGTGGAAAACAGGAGACCAGATGCAAGGAATCCTACGATACTGCCACCACGTAGAGAAACATTTGGATGACCTGATTGAAGCTATCCCGCTGGCATGGTACCAAACCCTTAGACAAGGCCCCTCCTTAAAGGAGGGTGACTGGGTAGCCAGCAAGGAGTCTCCTCAAAGGATAGGCCAGATTCATATGGTTTCACTCCAGGCTGTTTTGGTTGAACACTACACAATCACTAGAACTGACACTCTCCAAGGTAGAAGAGCCCCCCTCGAATGGAAAGAGAGAGCTTCCGTCTATCGTGTGAGAGTCTTAGAAGAGAAAGGACAGAGGGTGGTGTTCCGGCCTTTTACATCAATCCAGGACCTGGCCCTGGACCCAGCAGAATGGTATTGGGAACTCCCCCACCAGAGGGGAGGCCCCAAAGCAGGCCCCATCAGCCTACGCCAGCTGTCGGTCAAATCAGCCTACAAAATGCTCAGACCCAAGAGACGGCTGATAGACATAGTCAACAACAGATGGGCCAGGCACTTAAATGTGGATCGCTCTCTCCTGACCCCAATCAAATGGTTCAAAGGACAAAAGGCAAAACCCATGAAAATCATTTCTCTAAAGTGGCAAATCGCCCACCGCTGTCTGCCAACAAATGACTGGCTGACCGACCGTACTAATCTAGAACAAAAAGGTCTGCTGCTTTCATGGTGTCAACGGTGTCAGAGCCTTTTTCCTTTCCATAAGAGGGCGGAAACCATCGAACACATCTTCATGCAATGCCCGATCGCTCAATTCATATGGAGATGGTGGGATCGCATATGGAGAAAGATGGAACCCACAGTTCCCTGGCCTTGGTCTTGGCAAGCCATATTGGCCGACCATTGGCCACACGCGAAAGCAGCCACGACTTTCGTAGAGAATATGTACAAACTTGGAAGAAGGGCGGTGATATGGGCACTATGGTGGTAGAGATGTACGCTGGCTATGGAAAAGGTGAGAGTAGAGGTGCCAAAAATCACAGAACAGATTCAGCAACAGGTACATTTCGAACTCACACAAAGATGGCTCGACACCACAACACAATTGGATAATTTCAAACAAGTAGGAGATATTAGGAGACGGATTACAACATTTTGTACAGACTGGGTGGGAGGGGAGAGAGAAGGCTGGATGGCAAAAGTAGAATGGAGCGGAGATGGGGGGGAGGGACACAGGGAATTGGAAGAGATGAGAGATTATCGCCTCAGCTTCAAAGACTGGACAAACATCGAACCCTCATTCCCACTTCGCCCTTCTGCTGATTTCCCAAACCCTTTCCCTCCCCACGCCCTTTCCTCGGCAGAGATCCTGTCCTAAATGATAATATCCTGCAACGCAATCTTCCTCACATCTCTTAATCATATAAGGAACCCTTCCTCGGAGCCCCCCAGGGAGTTTTCTGCTAAATAATTGCTTTATCCTTCTTTTTCCATCGCTACTCTGAGGTCTACGGATTGGGAGGGTTAAGGCTAGCAGCCTGCGCACTCTTATAACGAGATACTACGAGGGAAGGGGGGGGGGAGGGAGGAGCTAGTGTGTATCAGCGGGTATTCGGCGCCGGGTTCAGGGTGAAGAGGTTCCCCCTTTCTCCTTTTTTCCTGCTCAGTCAATCCCCTGGATTCCAGGGCAATCAATGCTGGCAGGATCCCCCCCGTGACAGTTCCTTTTCTGATGTACTCTATATTCGATCTGTATATGGGACGCTGGACCCGCTTTTCAGCAAGGTGATGCTCCCCACCAATAGACGGAGCCTCTCCCCAGGTGCTAGTGGTGGCTGCTCTTACCAGCACCACTAACACTGACGGGGGTATGTTTAAAAAAAAAAAAAAAAAAAAAAAAAGGACTCCTGCATTTTCCTTGAGGCGATTTTGATGTTGTTTTATTCATGGACCTGCGGTTGTTCGATGCCAGAACGACGCTGGCGGGTGCTGGGGGGTTGACCCTATAACTTGTTGACAGCAGGAGCTTGAGGCCTAGTAGAGAGATCTGGGAATGCCTAGGGGGGGCATTTCACGAGACAATCAAGGATTCCTATCAAAGACGATGCTGGACGGAGCCGGGGTGAGTTGCCTTGCCCTGTAACCTATAGCGGGGGTGAGAGGCTTGGTAGAGCTTGGTAGGGAATAAGACATTGTCTGAGGACTTGGAGGGTGTTAGGACCCTGTGGCGCTTTAGAGTGTTTGAAGACAATTGCTGGGATTTTCGCTGGTGGATAGTCTCCCAAATTTACCTCAAATAGCATTGATTTTTGTTAAAAAAAAGAGAGAATGTCTTAGGATTCTGGGGACTTATAGACTCTAGTAACTCGCTTTAGGCTGTTTGATACTGATACGTTAATGGATCTGCGGTTGTTCGATGCCAGAACGACGCTGGCCGGTGCTGGGGTGTTGCCCTGTAACCTGCTGATTGCAGGAGCGTGAGGCCTGGTAGAGAGATCTGGGATGCTTTGGGGTGGGCATTCCAAGGGACAACCAAGGGTAGCTGTTGGGACGACGCTGGCCGGAGCTGGGGCGAGTCGTGTTGCTCTGTAACCTAGCCAGGTGGGGGTGTGAGGCCTGGGAAAGCTCGACAAGGAATAAGACAGTGTTGGACAGTTTTAGAGAGTTTTGTTTGGGAGTCTAGGGGTTCTGAGCATTCGAAAAGAGGTGACTAGTCATTCATAGTTTTTTAACCTCTCCTTTAATTCTCTTGAATTTCTTCAATAGTTCTTAGATTGATTCTCAGTCGAAGCCGGGTAATGGCCCTGGCATCTCAAATGACTTGTGCAACTCTATATGGGACGTTGGGCCCGGTTCCCAGCATGTGCTGCTCCCCACGAATAGACTGGAGCATTTGTCCAAAAAAAAAAAAAAAAGATGAAGAGTGTTGAACGGATACACATCGCTGCAACGAAGTATGTGGAAGCACTAACTGGACTAACGTGTGAGACTCTGGACAAGATATGACGGTAGATACATGGAGGAGACTAAAATTCTTTTTCATGGTACAACCGTATGAACTTGGCGGTCTTCGGGTTTTTAGCAGGAGATGAGTGTGGGGAAGCGGGACTTGAGATTCTTGACGACAGGATAGAGACCAGAAGGGGAGATGAGACACTATAAACTAGTACTTCGACGTTGAGTACGTCGCCTGAGGACGAGGCAGAAGGGCGATGTTGTGACGTCCATCTGGACATTGCAGTTTTTGTTTTTGCACATATTGTCCTTTGTGAGAGTAAAGCCTCACACATTGTGAGTATTATTTATATGAAATGTGCTTCCATCGGGTTTGGAGTTTACTTCAAACCTTGAGGAGTTTATTGCCTCTTGTTGTTTGCACGTAAGGTGAGCATCGAGGAGAGTGGCATGGAGAGTTGCATAGTTTCATCTAGATACTGAGTGGCACAAAGCTCTTTTTCCTCAGGGCGTTTTACTTTTATATTTTATATATGTGATTGAATCTCTTCGACCAATTGGGAGATGACGGAGTGCATACTTTTGCTGCTTTATGATTGAAAAAAAATTGATAGCCATGTGCGCGCACTTTACTTTCAAATACGCAAGTGTAATCTATCATCTCGGATTAGGATTATATATATATTATGATTATTTATTGGTTGCTAACGACCTCAACGGCGGTAGGGTAGTAAGCACGATTTGTCATTTATGCGTTCTATATATATATATTTTTTTTAATGTGGAGTTCCACGTTTCACTCCATTGCCGCTACGTTTTTGCACGTGGCGGCCTGAGAGGCGTTGGCTATGCCGACGCCTGTGGAGTACGGTGGAGTCAGCCCTTGGTAAACTGAAGTGCGGGTGTAGTGGCGACTGCAATCATGAGGAAGTAGATGTGTCAGCATAATGAGGGCGTCGCTCGTCATCAGCACCGGGGCGTTGATCACCACCAACACCATCATCAACAGGGCGCGGTTCGACACCATCATCACAGTAATGGTTCGTCATCATCATTAGGGTGCTGCTCATCATCATCATCATCATCATCATCATCATCATCAACAGGGCATGGTTCGACATCATCATCATGGTAATGGTTCGTCATCATCATCAAGGTGCTGCTCGTCATCACCATCATTATCATCAGGGTACTGCTCTTCATCATCATCAAGTCGTAGGTCTTCACTTTTGTTCGACGCTAGTATCATCATCATTATCAAGAAGCCGTTCATCAGGGGTGCTGCTCGTCACTCATCGCTGTATTACCATCATCAATAGTTCACCATCATAGGGCACGGTTGGCAAAGCTCGTCATCATAGGGCGCTGCTTGTCCCTATCACCATCATCATTATCATCATCATCATTAGGTTATCATCAAAGGTGCTCGTCTTCAGCACCATCATCATCCAGTTGTCATCACAGGGCGATGTGCGTCATCATCATCATCATCATCATCATTACTAACATCATCATCATCATCATCATCATCATCATCAGTTTGTAATCATAGGGGATGTTGGTGCTGCTCTTTAGTATGATCATCATCATCATTATGTCTTCATTCTCATCATTACCATCATCATCATCAGTTTGTCATCATTAGATGCTGCTCTTCGAGGCATTGTTTGCCTTTCACATCAGCAGGTGAGTTGGTCGTCACCATCATCCTCATCATCATCATCTTCAGGGTGTTGTTCATCGTCATCAACAAAATCCAAAAAGACAAATCTCATCTACCTTTTCTCAATCATAATTTTTAGAAATTTTGATTCTTCTATTCATATTTTAGGAATCCTATTTCCTAAATTCCCTTTTTTTTCTTTCCTCCACTATTAATTTCTGATTTCCCTTTGGGCGCACTAATGAATTATTTTTGCGTGGGTGGGGGGTTGGGGTCTTAAGGAGGAGAGCTCTACTCTGCAGGGGCTTCACAAGGTGGGGGGTGAAATGCCCTGGAGGGAGTGAGGGCAGATTTATGGGGGATGCCCTATTCTGGGGCTGGGAGAGATGTATGGGTTGGCATCATATCCCAACGGAGGCAGATAGGGATGAGAGGATTGGTTGAGGCATACTTTGGGTGGAATTGGATGCCTTAGTGGAAGTTGGGGGAGGAAGCAGGTATGTCCCAAGTTGGGCCGATAAGGAGAGCTTGTGATCAGGGCAGTCCTTTTCGGTGGAGGCAGCGGAGGGACAGGGGGAGATGGAGGGGAGGGGGGCGAAATAATCCACAGAAACGTCCGGAATTTTGATTCTCCTCTTAAGCATAAACAAATTATTTTTGGTGGGGTGGTGGGTTGGTTTTGAGGGGGAGAGCTCTACTCTGCAAGGGCTTCACAAGGAGGGAGGTGATTGCTCTGAACAAAGACGGGGCAAATTTTGGGGGATGCTCTATTCTGAGGCTGGGGGAGATGTATGGGTCGGCATCATATCCCAGCAGTGGCAGACAAGGGCAAGGGGTCGGCAGAGGCATACTTTGGGTGGGAACTGGATGCCTTTGTGGGAGTAGGGAGGAAAACGGGTACGTCCCAAGTTGGGGCCGATGAGGAGTGTCCATGATCAGGGGCAGTCCTTTTTGGTGGAGGCAGCGGTGGGGCAGGGGGACGAGGGGGACAAGGGGGAATTTCTATATCCTTTGTTTGTATTTGGTTGGGACTTTTCCTAATTCTTTCTGGGGTTTTCAAAACAAGCACCCTTGGTATTCTTGGTATTTTGAAGAATCTCTCGGGACTCTGAGGGTGTGCTGGTGGTTGGTATGAAGCTGCATTGGAATTAGACTGTTATATTCAGGATCCGTGGCTGTTCAATGCCAGAACGACGATGGTCGGAGCCGGGGTGATGCCCTGTAACTTGTCGAAGGTGAGGGCATGAGGCCTTGTAGAGAGATATGGGCATGCTATGCGGGGGCATCTTAAGGGACAGCTGGGGGTTGCTGACACAGGACGACGCTGGCCGGAGCTGGAGTGAGTCGTGTTGCTTTGTAACCTAGCAGATAGGGGGCGTGAGGCCTGGATGAGTTTGTCAGAGAATAAGTCAGTTTTAGTGAGCTTTGTTATGATCTATTGGAAATCCCTTAGATACTCGAGTGTTCTGAAAATTGCGGTGGATTTCAGGAGGTGTTTAGCGATCATAGAAAAAGATTCGTAGTCTTCTCATCATCTATCCCGAAGTCCAGTAGCTTGTTCACGATCTTGGAGGATACTCTCAAGCCGAAACCGGGTAAATGGCCCCGGTACCTCAGTTGATTCATAAATTTACCGACATCCTAGGTGAAATTTCGAGTCGCCTCGATTCCTGGATTGTTGATACATATTTTTATTTATTTATTTATTTATTTATTTATTTATTTATTTATTTATTTATTTATTTATTTATTTATTATATACTATTTTAC
Organism: Chara braunii; assembly: GCA_003427395.1. Lineage (NCBI taxonomy): Eukaryota > Viridiplantae > Streptophyta > Charophyceae > Charales > Characeae > Chara > Chara braunii. The sequence continues at coordinate 1,055,718 of BFEA01000239.1, forward strand.
TTAATGATTGATTTATTTATTTAGGTATTTATCTGCTAATGCACTTTCTCCATTGTCGCATTGTGTCTTAGAGTACTCACGAATCTCACCTACCGGGACTTCTTCGGGGTAAGAGATGGGAAGATCACGGTCACGTTCGAGATCCAGGTCCCTGAGAAGGAGGAAGGATGAAGAAAGAAAGGGAAGATCACCAAGACGGCCCGATCGATCGAGAGATAGATCACCGGAAGATCGAAACAGGAGAGGTGGTCGACATCATCATCATCATGCCGACACAGGAAGCGAAGGAGCATCTCCAGGGAGAGGGATGACAGGAGGTACGAGTTTCCTTTCAACAAACCCGCCCCAGGCAATAGGGCGTGGTTTGCATTGAATTGCAGGAGGAGCTATACGCGCTATGGAAGGAGCTCGATAAGTTGAAGAAGAAGGTAGACAAGTTGAGCGACGATTTCAAGGACGCAAGTAGCAAACGACAGATTGCGACTGTTACAGCCGAGCAAGTGAAGGATGCGGTGCAGAAGGTTGTTGCAGAGGCGAGCGTTAAACAAGTTGCGACCAAACAGCTAGGCGCCACGTCAGATGAGAAGCCCAAGCGAGAGGAGAAGAGTAAAGCGCCTATGGAAACGAAGGAAGAGGCCGCTCTGAAACGACAACTTGAGGCATGTCAGATACGTTGTGATCTTACATACCTAGGAGGAACGGTAAACGGATTAAGTCACCGGCGGCGAGGCAATTTATCTCACCACGACCAAAGCTGCTAGGCACCATGAAGACTCCATCAAAGAGGCCAACACCTGGACGCGCTAGCAGTGGGGGAAGCGGTGGCAAGAAGCCTAAGTTGCGTGGGAACGAAGATCGGCAAAAATCCATCCGCACCACAGCAAGACAAAGATTGTTGCAAGGGAGACAAATCTCGGAAAATATGCTACAAAGTTTGCAGATGGGGGATCTGAAGCAATTGAGCAGCAAGTACGGATTTAAGTACCGAGGTATACCACAAGCCCACGTGGCGCTTAGGAAGGTGGCCGGTTTCGTCGTCAAAGTAACAGAAGATATGGCAAGTTAGGAGGAGAGTGGTGACAAAAGCACAGACTAACAATCGCGACGATAACCAGGTGATTCCGGAGTCGATTACCGACGAGGGTGATGAAGAAGGCAAAGATAGCGATTCATCTGAGGAGCCTGATGATTCAGGAGACCAGCGAGCGTCGAGAGACGTTGATCCTTCCGTGAACTAGCTGCGGCGTGGTCCTTCGATCGTTTCATACTCACGAGACGTGGTTTGGAGCTTGGTACGACGATGTAGCCAAGTCCTATCAGACTTTATTGAGCAAAGGAGCCGGCATGAGTGTGCTATCATCAACCGAGCCTTGATAGTTGCGACAATTGCCTTGTTGGTCTCTGGACAAATAAGATGGGGATCGAAGATTACGACTCTTCTTCGAGAGAATTTAGTTGAGATGACCGAAGAGTTGGAGTGTAGGGTGTGTGTTGATGTCTGGTTTTTACCATGGTGTAAGCACTACTACATCGAGAAGACTATTCATGGTATCCAGACGAGATGGAAGGAGCACGTGAAAGGTGTCATTAAGTATGACCATAAGCAGCAACGAAAACTTTACTTCTTGGTAGGTATGTTTGAAGTTCAAAGTACGTCTGAATTCCAGTTTGGACAGGTAGTCCTACGGATATCAAACAGGTAGAGAGATCACTGATCAAAAGGTGGGATCCTTACCTCAACACCTCCCATAGACACGGACGACGGTCGAAGAACAAACACAAGCACGGGAGTAGAGTCGCAAAACAGTGTAGACCGAAGCACTCAAACATTCCTGTTCGTTTCACGAGTGGTACGGAGGTAGGTACTACTAACCTGACAAAGCTCATTAAGCCAAACGCTCTCATTCAGTCGACCAGCGGGTCAATTTGGGTTGAAAACTGGAAGGTGGTGAAGCGTACGTTTGGGGATACAATCATTCTTGTGGACGGACAAAAGCTCACATTGAGGGAAGGACGAACACGCAAACACGCATAGAGGGAGGCTGCACCCTGCGTGCAAACTACCAACCCCTACAGGAAACTTCGGAGGAAGCTCATAGCACTCTTGAGAACACTATGGACACATGCGAGCGTCTATCGGTACAACTTGACACCATGGCAGCGATCCGGACCGTCCGGTGTCCGGTGTCCGGTGAACATGTCCGGATTCCAGACCCTTTGGCCAACGGCCAATTTTCTTTTTCGCTGTCCAGGGCGTTTCGTCTCGCCCAGGGCCGCCAGCCAAAAATACGAGCTGATTTTTTTTGGCCCTGAAGGGGCATCCGGTAGGGCCAGAATTATTTTTTTTTGCCTGTGGGAAGTTTTCTTCCTTCTATGTTTCTGCCCGTTTGAATGTCGTCCTTGCATCGTGGCAGCTTCGTAGTGGGCACAGTCTTTGAATTCATCCTCCCGCCTTGCGAGTTCG
>BFEA01000239.1:1089127-1103374 GCA_003427395.1 Chara braunii
TCTCTCTCTCTCTCTCTCTCTCTCTCTCTCTCTCTCTCTCTCTCCCCAACGGGCAGCAGCAGCTGGCTCCACGTCGAAACGGTCACTTTGAAATTGCTCGGGCCTGTGCGAAACCCGCCACCCCAAAAACCTGCAGTGTCTTGTGTATGGACCTCTAGGCCCTGTCCGGTGGGGTGAAACAACATTGAAAAATCAACCCATTATTTTTCTAGGGGCGGCCAGGACCCGATAAACGTCCTGGGCCGCCCCATTTTTTTTTTTGATTTTTGCCCCAGAGGCCCCAATCCAGACATGTTGTCCAGACACCGGACACTAGACACCGGACACCGGACTGTCTGGAACCCGGTACGGACGTCCGGGCGGTTACCATGGATCATCCTCTTCTTTTATTTTTTTTATTTTTTATTTGATTCTGTTGATTAGGACCGGGAATGGAAAGTGTTGTTTTGTTACCTTCCTGCGTTTCCCTTCCACCCACCCCTTTGTCTGCATTCCCGGTTTGGTAAGTGCCACGTCAACAGTGCCATGGCAGTAGCAGTGCCACATCAGCAGTGCCATGTGAGCAGTGCCACATCAGCAGTGCCACGTTAGCAGTGCCACGACAGCAGCAGTACCAACATCAGCAGTGCCCCGCCACCATGACGGTTTCAGCTTTGGGCATGCCAGGTCAACTGGCCAACGAGTCCCTTGCCGAGTACCGACAGCGGTTCCAAGCTCAGCTCGCACTGATCGAGGCTGAGGAACAGCGCCAGGCGGCAGCCGAGGCTGCCCGCCTACAGGCTGAAGCAGAGGCAACAGCTGAAAAACAGCGGCTTCAGGCCGCAGAGGCCCAGATCCGCCGCAAGGAGGCCCAGGATCTGCTGCAGCGGCACGAAGCCACCAGCGTCGACAGGCTCAAGTTCTGGCATTTTGAACCAACCGAGGACCATGACGGCGCGACACCGGAAGAGCAGCACAAGGAGTTTCTCTCCAAACTCGTGACCCGGTTGGTTTACACTTGTATCCACCTGCAGTCCGAGCTGGTGAATCTCCGACGGGCAGTGAGGAACCACAAGGATCTGCACGAGGATGCTACACGGGCACTCCATTCCTGTGTACAGGACTTGGAGCAAGCAGCACCAAGACCAGATGCTGGCGAACCCAGCAGTGCAGCCTCAACCCGCCAGTTGGAGCAAAGAGTTGACCATGTAGTCGCAATGGTTGGTGACATCAGCACCTTCGCTGCACCAGCCAGCATCAACGAGCAGCTCGGCACCTTGAAGACCGAGCCCAGGCAGCTGCACCAGCTGCCCGACAACGATGGCAACACCAGTGCATCACGGCTGTACAAGATGTCGACGTTCCGGATCGAGAAGTTTGATGACTACACACATCACGACCCTGCCATCTGGTGGCAAGGCTTTACAACGGAGATTGGGATTCATGAGGTCCCCAATCACTTGTGCATCTCGGCGTTGTTCCTCAACGCCAAGGGCGGATGCCAGATCTGGCTCAGCCTCATGGCAACCATCCACGGCGTCTAGGTCTCCGATCTGCACAAAAAGATCTCCTGGGACGAGATGACGAAGAAATGGAAGAAGCGGTTCATTGTGGACGACGCCCCAACGCTCGTCATCAACCGCCTCTTCACCATGACTCAGGGTAACACACCGACACGCGACTGGCTCACAGAATGGCAAAAGATCGTGGCAACACCCGATCTTGACTTGCCATTTTCGCATCTGCACCGGGAGTTCTACAACCGGTCGTGTGCCGCCTTGAGCCTCGCACTTGGTGATCGAGAACAGTGCACGACCTTCGCCGAAATCATCGACAAGGTGCGTGAGATCATCAAGACCAACCGGGTTGTTGGACACGAGAAGTTAGCGTGGCAGCCATCCCATGCGGAGAAAGGAAAATTTGCTCCGCGTCGGCAGCAAGTCGCTGCAGTCCAACCGGACAACATTGTGGAAGACCCGACAACCACCCCAGCATCACGTGAGGGAGATCAGGAGGCCGCTGTCCAGCCGCAAAGCAACAACAACTCTCATGGAAAAGGGAAGGTGAAAACCGCATCGCCAGCCGGAAATGGACAGCCAGTACCATGGGTCAAGTTCAACTTAACCGAGGCCGAATACAAGTCCCGCAACCGATATGACCACGACTATTGGTGTAATAGCACCACTCCCAATGCCAAGATTAAGGCATGGAGGATGTTCGATCTCGAATCAGCTCAGGAAACTGAGCTGCACAGGAAGTGAGGCGACTCCACCTCTCACTCCACCAGATTCGGCCGCCTTGCTAGCGGCCTCCTACACATCTGGGGAGAATGCGGATGTCGCGAGCCCTCGGTTCACTTACGAGGATTGCGCTGTCCACTTGGTCCCACCATTGGACCAACCACTCCACGTGCAACAATCCACCGCATGCACGGTTTGACCACCATCGGCAACTAATTCGACAATTTTGCCGCCAACTTTCGCCGGGGATTCGACGTCATGGTCAAGACTTGAGAGACTCGACCCATTGACGTTCGCGAACTTCCAATGGATGCCCCTTCCCCCGATCGGTCAATTGCCGAAACCTCATGGCAACGTGCTCATGGCACAATTGCGGGATTACTTGCACACTACAACACCAGCTCCGTTGATGGACGCCGGAGTAGAGGTTGTTCACCTTCACGACTACGTTGCGAAAATCAACCGCGAGTTCAAGACACAACGGTACGACACCAACGACGCGCCATTGTTGTACATACGCATTCATATCGGAGAAGCGACTTGCAGCGCGTTGATCGATTGCGGAGCTACTCGCCACTATATGAGCTAAGACTTTATGGTACACGTTGGCCTTGGGCCACGCGTTCGGAGGAAGTCGCAGCCCACTCAAGTCACGTTGGCTGACAGTCACACGCACAAGTCAATCGACCGGTGCATTGATTCCGTCCCCGTGTACTTCGCCCCGCATGCAAGCGAGGCCGTGTCGTTCAACATTTTTGCCACCCAGTTCTACATGATTTTGGGCATGTCATGGCTGTGAAACGAGGATCACCCGGTGAACTTCTACCTCCGCACTGTTCACATTCGTGATCGGACTGGAGTACTCGTCCCATGCACACTGCCTCCACCTTACCCTTCGATCAGTTGTCACGTGGTGTCCGCCGCAAGCATTCGAGCTTCCATCACCCGGGATGACATCGAGGAGATGGGTGTGTGCTTTCTCCACTCCCTCCCACCCTATGACATCCCATCGACGAACACATCGACGGACCCACACATCACCGAGCATCTCAACGCCTACGGCTACATGTTCGAAGCCCCACACGAAGTAGTACCGGATCGGCCCATCCGCCACGAGATCATCCTCGAGGCCGGGGCCGTACCTCCGCGTGTTGCATCTACCGTATGAGCGAGGAAGAGTAAAGTGTGCAACGGGCACAACTCAACGACCTTCTTGAGAAAGGTTTGATTCGACCTAGCTCTTCGCCATACGGTGCGCCCGTTTGCTTCATCCGGAAGAAGAACAAGGACTTGTGGTTGTGCATTGATTATCGCAAGCTCAACATGCAAACCGTCAAGAACGATGACCCTCTTCCTTGCATCAACGACCATCTCGAACGGTTGGGCGGCGCTAAGTTCTTCTCCAAGCTTGACCTCAAATAGGGATATCACCAACTCGAGATCCGGCAGGAGGATCGCTACAAGACCGCGTTTAAGTCGCGATATGGGCATTTCGAATGGCTGGTTATGCCTTTTGGCCTTACGAATGCCCCGACCACGTTCCAAGCGACTATAACAGTGGAGTTCCGACACATGCTGGATAGATTTGTACCCATCTACCTCGACGATATTTTGGTGTACAGCCGGAGTTTGGACAAGCATGTGGAGCACCTGCGCACCGTTTTGGAGCGGCTACAGCAAGTAAAGTCCAAAGCCAACCACGACAAATGTGAATTCGTGCGGCAGGAGCTCCAATACTTGGGCCATTATGTGACGCCGCAAGGCATCCGTCCGTTCGCGGGCAAGATCGACGTCATCCGTGTATGGCCCGAGCCCACCAACACCACGAACGTTCGCTCATTCATGGGGTTTGCAGGCTACTATCAACGCTTCATCACCGGGTACTCAAAAGATTGCCGCACCATTGGCGAGATTACAATTGCCAAAGATGCCATTCGTATTCGACGATGAAGCACGCCAGCGGTCATTCCAAGCACTCAAGACGGCCATGCTCATGGCACCCGTCCTTAGCATCTACGACCCCAGCTTGCCAACGAGAGTGACGACTTACGCTTCCGGCTATGGCATTGGGGCAGTCTTGGAACAATACAACGGCGACGACTGACACCTCGTGGAGTACTTCAGCCACAAGGTGCCTCCCATCAACTCACTTGATGATGCAAGGAAGAATGAGCTGCTCGCGTTCATGATGGCTTTCAAGCGATGGCGGCACTTCCTCCTTGGGCGTCGTAGGTTCAGATGGGTCACGGATAACAACCCATTGACCTACTACAAGACGCAAGATACGGTCAGAAGCACTATCGGACGATGGATGTACTTCATCGACGAATTTGACTTCACACCCGCCTCTCCAATCACGCAGCAAATGCTCTCTCACGAAGACCCGATCTTTGCACTATGACGCATCATGCCTTCGCATTCGACGAGGAACTCCAATGACATTTCACTTGGGGCTACCAGTCTGATCCGGATTTCGCTACACTCTATGCGCAGTTATCTTCGGATCATCCGCCGGCCAGCCATTATCGCATCATTGACGGGTACTTGCTTCTCCACTCGTGAGGCAAGGACTTATTGTGTGTCCCACAAGACCATCATCTTCGGACTCGCCTTCTCGGCGAGTACCACGACTCACGACTTGCCGACCATTTCGGAGTCAATCAGACTATTGCACGACTTCGACAACGATTCCGGTGGCCCGACGTCATCACCGATGTCACTCCGTATTGCGACGCTTGTGAAGTTTGCCGACGCAGCAAGCCCCACAACCTCAATCCCTACGGCGAGTTGTGCCCGTTACCTATCCCACGGGAACCCGACATCTCCATTGCTATGAACGTCATTGGCCCGGTTCCTCGTGACCGCCTGGGGCACGGCGGCATCCTCACGGTCGTTGACCACTTGAGTAAATACGCACGATTTCTCCCTTGCAAGTACTACGCCACGACTCCCGAACTTGCGCGCCTCCTACACACCGGCTGGATTTGCAGCCGTAGCGTACCGGAAGACATCGTTAGCGACCGCGACACTCGATTCATGTCGGCATTTTGGACTTCTCTCATGCAGGAATCCGACACCAAAATGAAACTGAGTTCGGCTTGGCATCCATAAACGGACGGGCAAACGGAGCGGGCACATCAAACCGCTCAAATGATGCTTTGTACGCTCATCCATCCGGACCAGAAGGATTGGGTTGACCGCCTCCCCGACATGGAGTTCGCCTACAACACTTCATTACATCCGGTGATCGGCGTGACTCCATTCGAGTTGCACCACGGTGGCTGGAAAGGCCGTATCTTCCCTGATCTCCTCCTCCCATGGACTGCCGACATTGATGCCCCGTGCTCTCCCGCCTCTGTTCGGAAATACTCAGACTTGTTGGCTCAAGCCCACATAAATATGCAAAAGGCTCAAGTCCGCATGCAGCAGCAAGCCAATCGGCGTCGCGTACCATGTCCTATCCGCGCCGACGACCTGGTTTGGGTCTCCATGTAAGAATTTGCGCTTGAACAAGATATTTCATGCAAGTTACTCCCCAAGTGGTTAGGACCTTGGACCATAACATCAGCGGCGGGCGATGACCCCGATGGTCCCTCATTTGTGATCAACATTTCGCCGCATCTAACGGTTCACCCGATTTTCCACGCCTCCAAGCTCGCAACATATACGCCGACTAAGAGCGACGATTTCGCGAGCCAACGATTGCAAGACCCTCCGTCTATGGATGGTCATTAGGAAGTCGACCGCGTCATCACGGATCGCAAGTACGGCAACAGGCCTCGGCAGTACAAATTACCTTCAAAGCATGCCATCTTGACGACACTCGATGGATTTCACGAGCAGATTTGCAAGCATCCACACCGCTGATCTACGCTCATTATGAACGACAAAGACTAGCTAAGGAAGCTTCACGACCAGCCCCTCCCACCCGGACTTTGGTCCCTCCCTCCGACATGCAGCTTCGCCCTCGCAGGTAAGCTTAGTCTTTCAAGGAGGGGGGGCGTGGCATGCTGCGCTATCCTGTACTATGTGAGAGAGGTCGTTTCTTGTTCTGGTTTGTACCGTTACAGTATGCAACAGTCACCGACTAACTTTGCAAAGCCAGAACGATGCAGATTGAGGTTAGCCTTACAAGGTAATAACTTGGTAGAATGTAAAAGGTGGGAGAAATTCCGCAATTTTGATGCACAAAGATGAGGGAAAATACAGTGAGAAGAAATAACCCAAGCAAGGTCACAGAGACAGCAACCTTCCTCTAGCTCCTAGTGTGTTGTTTTTGTTTTAACGTCCGCCTTGTGGAGTAATTTGAGTGATATGGGTGGGCATCCGTTCTAGTGTATGATTGGCAGAACCAAAGAAGGAAGAAGGAATCGGTAAACCAAGATCGGTGAAGCGCTTTGGTGCAGAGTCCGCGGAAACCAATTAAAGGAGGATTTGATTCCTTGCTTCATCGGGCTTCAAACCCTCCGCAGAAATCTCAAGACCCAAGTACAAGATACGGGTGTGGCCGAACTCACACTTCTCCCCGTTTATCTTGAACTTGTGCTGCCGAAGGAGACTGAGGACTTTGTCTAAGTGCGCTACATGCTCCTCGACAGTCCTACTAAAAATAAGTATGTCATCGAGGTACACGATCCAAGTAGTCATGAAATATCCGATTCATAGCGTGCTGAAAGGTGCCATGAGCATTGCAAAGGCCGAAAGGCATCACCACAAACTCATGCAGACCGTACCTGGTCGGAAATGCGGTTTTGTGTTGATCCTCGGGCCGGATTGCAATCTGATGGTACCCGGAGTTCAAATCTATCTTACTGAAGTACCGACACCTTTGCACTCTATCTAGCAAGTTGTCGATGCGCGGTAGGGGCTCTCTGTTCTTGACAATGATGGCATTGAGGCCCCTATAGTCAATGCACATCCTAAGCGTTCCTTCCTTCTTTGGTACGAATAGGACTGTAGACCCATAAGGAGAAACACTCGGTCGGACCCAACCCTTCTCTACGAGTTCCTTGAGTTGTCGGCGAAGCTCATCAAACTCGCTTGGAGACATCCGATAGATCCTACCCTTCGGGATGCTAGACCCTGGGATAGTCTCTATCGCGTGGACGACCTCCCTCTAAACAAGCCCTGTCGGCTCTTCAAATAGATCAGGGTACTCAGCAACTACTCGCTCTATCTCCAACAACATTTTCATCGGCTCGCCTGCAGCAGAGACATAAACTAGATACATACCTTCCTCCTGATTTTGCTTATAATAGTTGTAGAATGCGGCCGCACACATGCATCCGTGGGACTCAGTCAGACTACTAGCTTTAAACTTACGCAATCTGGCGGTCCCCCCCACCTGGCAAAGTGTGTTTGACCACTTTTCGGTCGCAGTCAAACTGGGGCTGTGCTACAAAGAGGTAGTACATACCTAACAAGATATCCATGGGGAGATCATCGCTCACTAGGAACGAGAAGCGGTGTCTCAATTCCCCTCCCTCGTACGGGAAACAACACTCAACATCCTGGAAGTAGTCATTGACTACCATTCGCTGTTTGTTGGCACAGACCGACTCCACAGGTCGACTCAGGCGCTGCACTTGCCCCTATAAGCGCAGCCTCTCAACGCACGCGTGACTGATGAAGTTCCTAGTCGAGCAAGTGTCATAATAGGCCCCGGCCTTACGGTCGCCAATGACTACCTCGCCGACGAATATCTCTCCCTTAGGGGCTTTGGCCAATGTCGTCCAAGAAGCTAGTGGGTCTGATCTAGACCACTCCTCCTCTAGCTCCTCTAAGGATTCAAACACATTCATCGAACAGAGGCTCGATGGGTCAGAATGTGTTTGCGGGACGACGATGGAGTCAGTAGCTTGGGCCATCTCTCGAGACGGTGAGGGTGTGTCCACCACCCTGACCCTAGCAAGAACAGCTACCATTCCTACTGGCTCGACGCGTTTCCTGGAGCAGTGCCAGAACTGCTGGCCACATTGCTACCAACGGGAGCGGAGGATCCCAATGTCTGCCCCATCGTAGGCGGGATCTTTTCGGTCACCTTCTTATTTCGGCACTTGAATTGGTTATGGCCATATTGGCCACAATGGATACAAGCTTGTCGTGTGTATCAATAATCTCTCCACACGTCCTCAGTGAGACCCGCTTTCTCCCATGGGGAGCATTGGGGTCAACTTGACTCCTTGATCGGGAACCTCCACGGCGTCTACCGATCGCCTCACCTTTTTTAGCTACGACAGCAACTACTCCAACCCCTGAAGCTTCTACGCTGCCGACCTCTAAACCCACTCCCGACTGGAAGTCGTCGTCCAATTCGATGGTGGAACCATCATTGTCGACGAACATGATGCGTCCCTTCGCTTTCCAGTTGGGAGGCAGTGACTTTTTCCTACCATCCGTCGTGGATGTCTGACCATGCCCTATCTTTGCTTCCAGGTCTAGGGCCTTCTTGCTGAACGAAGGAAAGTTGTGCATGTTGATGTTGGCCTCACCTGCCAACTGATTCCTGAGAGGCATAGGAAAGCATCTCAGGTAGGAGGTCGGTTAAACCTGGGGGTCGTAGCGAACCCCAGGGACACAGATCAGACGCTCTACAGCGTCAGTGGCCTCTCTCACTGACTTAAACTGCCTCGTGTGCAGTATCAGCCTTTTTGGGCCTCCTGCGGATCATGCCACCTGTCTTCTACCAACTTGAGGAAGTCATCTAATTTCTGGGTGACCGCCCAAGCGCGAAAGTCATGACCGTACCCGTGGAGCTGCACTAAACCACTCAACCATCTTGCTGCACTGCCCTCTAGATAAGAGGCAGCCACAAACACTTCCTCGTGCGGCAAGGTAAGTTTACACTAAACATAGACTGGCACTGCCCTCAACCATGTGTCGAGGTCTTCGCCCCTCTTATCCCATGTAAAGGGTTTAGGAGCGGCGATGGCCGTCTTTGGAACCCATTGACTTCGTCCCAGTACCTGCACCATTCCAGACTGTGGACCCTTTGGTGCAGGCTGCTGCACTATCTGCTGGGGCTGTGAACCCTGCGTTGTGCAGGCTGCGCGACAGCAGGCTGCCCGCTTACGACAACCTTAGACGGAGGTTGGGAAAACATTGTAGGTACAGGAACCTGCAAACTAGGACCTGCTGAGAACCCGCCTGTTAAAGGCATACCCAGGGAGACAGGTTGAACCGATGCTGGAGCAGTATATAGGGATACCCCAGTCACCGGTGGGACAAAAGGAGGAGGATGTACAATGGGCCAGACACCTGGCCTGGACAGTGGTGGTGTCGCCTGCGCTCGCCCGACAAACACGGCAAGACTCTGCTGGATGTCTTGTAAGATTGTTGTCTGTTGATTTTGCATTTCTACTACTCCTAGCAAGACGGACCTCAGGGTCCTCACTTCATCATCCAACTCCGCTGGGTCCGTCTCCTCTAACTGGCTAATGTCCGCTTGTCGCCGCTGCAACCTGGCTGAGATGGCTCTTCTTTTAATCGTTCTTTCTTTTTCTGCCTTAATCTCTCCTACAGCCTTCTGTAGTTGTGCCTCGCGATCAACAGCTCGCTGTATGGCGACCTCCTCGGGAGTCAACACTAATGGGTGGCTTGCCATTACACCAGTGGACTGACTCAGGGTCTAGGCGACCGTTGACCCTAAAATCCCTGAACTGCTAGCCTCAGAACTCTGCTGCGCAGCAGTTGCCATGGTTGTTGAAGCTGCGGCTTCGCTTACGAACGCCCCGCTGGCCTCTGCTGCCCTAGCTCTCCTCTGCTGTTGTTGCCTCTCCCTAAATGGCGGAACAAAAATTTGTCACCCTCTGGTCCTAAGGCCAAGTGGGCTATCAGGCATCTAGCCGATCGCAAGATCCAGAGGTCCTCACTAGTGATATCCCTATCGCTCATAAGCTACAAAATTGTACACAATCTGCACTAAGACACTCTTTGATGCTTACCGCAGTGTAGTGCACAGACCAACTTATAATTAAACTAATTAATCGGTGGCTGCGTCAGAGAGTATATACATTTGGGTCCAACAGGTAAGTTCAGGTTCCTACAAACGAGACCACTTTGACTTTGACTAGTTCGCAAACAAAAGCATAATGAACAAAGAACAGTTGTAAATTATGTTGTCTTTCAGATGTCAATGGTTGTACATCTAACTAATCAAGGGTAAAAATAGAATCGCTTGTTGGGTCTGTTTGCATAATGAAGTCTTGCCCAAACTTATCACCTGGAATCTACCCCTCCCTAAGTTCTTCTTGAATGTCTCTTGTCGTCAACGTCCCTGAGCGATCCAGATAGTGTGTGTGTCTGAAGGTGTGCACACGGCCCACCCCTGTGCCCCGAGTCCTGCTGAGCTGGCCAGCCGTGCACCGTATTTATCCTCGCGTGCAGCGAGCCTTACACCAACCGATTGGCTGACCAGGAGGCGTTTTTATGGACAGCCCCTGAAGTCCTCAGGAATTCTTTAACCTCGCAAACATGACGACGATCACAGCCAATGGAAGGTATCCCGCCGGTGCTTATTTATAGACGCCCGGTCTCGTCTGTCCCCTAGGGCTGGCCTGCCCTTCTGAAACCCTCTACAACGCAGCGAGCAGACAAAGGACAAAGCAGCAAAGCATGCGTGCTCTACTCCCGGTGGGTTGGCATGGTGACCGTGACCCAGTGCTTCGTCCAGGGCCCTTCAGATAGCTCCGCCCTCTCCTTCCAGATGCTCCACGTGAAGGCTGACAACTCTCAAGGTTGAGCGCACACGACTCTTCGCATGAGAGGACTCTCAAGACAGAACACACATCCTCACGGTAAGAAGTGTCGAAGAGGGTAGATAAGGTTAGGTGCAACGTACCTCAAAATAGCTGCCCCCAACCACATATATTCTCACCAGATGACCCGATGTTGATTGTGATGACCAATCGCTGCTTCGACACAACCAGCATTGCGCAACCGTTCCACCTCAACATCAATCACACACCGGATAGTTCTCATCACACTGCGAGCACCCAATAATCACACCACATAGCCTTCCTGGCGATACCCCTCACCACCTAGGTCGCCTGCTTATCTCCTCCCTCCTCACTACACACGTCCCACGGCACGGTTGCTCACCGCACACACCGCGTGCATGTACCGCATTAGGCAGAAGATAAGCGCCAGATAAGCGCACCGAACCACAACTCCGATACCAAATTGCAAGGAAGATGAGCAATAGCGAACCTCATCAATCAACAGAATCATACACATGAGACCAAATAGTCGCGACCTCGAACCAAAAGCAGAATTGCATCATGAGTTTCACCAAATAAGAGCACACCAAAAACTCATAATTGACAATGCTGGAATAGGCTCATCATCATCAACAAAGAACCAATGTTGATATCATATCTGGCGCTCGGTGCCCAGACTGCGAATGGTAGATCCTATCTAGCCTAGACTACAATGCCGCTGATGACGTCAACAGCTTCCCAAGTACGAGCAGACCTCGGCCAATGCCGCACGTGTCAAGCACCAGGTATGTCTCTCGTATCACTCACAACCGCGTTCCCCAACTCACAGATGCCACTTGCACCCAAGGACCACCATACGCCCCATCCAACATACAGCAGCGCAGCTCGGCTATGGCTGCCTGCTCCTTCCAGCTCGCGTGAGCCTGGCAGGCGACAGCGCAACAGCGCTTGCCCGAATACCCAATGCGTAGGTAGGCCCTTCCCTATATCGAAGTGGCCTGTTGCTGCGCGCTGTGCTGCGGTACTGGGCCCCGGCCCAGAAGCTTCCGGTAGGCCCAGGGAGGCTGAGCCTCGATCCGAAGTCAACAGGCCTAGGGCCTGTGGTGGTTACCAGCACCCAACTGCCCTCAGCCTTTGTTCAGTCCACTTTGTGTATCTGGCCCAGAGCCTGCCTCAGTTACATGCAATGCGAGGCAGCCTAGGTCTGGGCGTCTCCAACCAACTGGCGCTGCGGACCAGCCTGAAATTTCCCCAGTTGCGTAGTGACCCCAAAAATGGCCTGAGGGCCTCGGTCGTGCCTGCCTTCACTTAGGGCGGCCGACTGAGTAAAAAATAGGCCCTGTAAAGCAAATCGAGGGCCTGTGCCTTGCAATTGGAATACGAAACACTTCAATTTTCAAAATAGGGAATCGGTTACGAAACTGAAGGTTACACACATGTAATTAGAAAAAAAACATACGAATTTTAGGTATAGATAATAGATATCCAAGAAGGATTTTCGAAATAGAATCTCAAACTTCGGTTTGAGGATCATTTGGCGAAGACGTTAGGCACATATTTGAGGAAAATTTTTAGAGAATCTGTTCGAAATCATACTTGATAAGAGTTTAAAGAGTATTTTAGAAGATAGTTGTATAACAGAATCAAAAATATTTCAAGATAGATGCAATGATGAGTGGATTCAGAATTTTGAGCATACAGAACTAGAAGTCAGATACCTACCAGGTACGCAAAACAAGGATGGACCAAGATCCGAAAAACAAAATGAGGATACGACTCAGATAAAACTAAATTACTACCCATCAGATCCACTATGGAGATTTAGAGCAGTACTTTGGATGATGACATCGACAAGCTGCTGCACGCCGAGCTCCCTTCGCCTCGTGAAGACGCCTTGATCTGCGTGGAGTCACTCAACCCTGCCAATGATCACGAAACGCTCCACTCCTGCTATCCCCTGATCCAACTGCCAGACCGCTATCCCGACCAAACTCATCCCCTGCCTCTTCCTGCGAGAGAAGCACCTTCTCCTCCCCATAGCCAGTGCCGGTGCAGCCCCCTGGCGAAGTGCGCTGGCCAGAAGAGATTAATAGGACACCGCCGCCTACCTAAAACTTCTTGAAGGCGATTGTGTTGTGAGTAACAGCGTCAAGCCCGTCAACGCGGCCTCACAGAGAGTTCAATCCATGTACAACGATCCTCAAACAACCAGATCAGACGAAACAAGAGACACAGAAATAGAGGTTGGAGTAGGAGAAGAGAAAACCCAGGGCACTCATAGCCCTCCCTCTCTTTGATATACAGTATTATACACGCTTTCTCTTCTTTTCACTATAACCCCAACAACCCACCCATGCCACGCGGCATCCTACCCTCCATTACTCATCATACCCTACCCAACATTCTCCCCACCATGCACCGTCACTCGCGCCTTCCCCGACATGACGTCCACCACCCCCTGCCAACCACACGCCCCTCCTGCCTCGCCTCAATGGAGTCCCGCGACGCGCCCTCCGCTAAGCTGTGGCAAACGCGATAATCGCTCTGTGGCTTCCACCCCGACGCGCGTCCGCTCTCCATTGCTTCGACCCAGGTGGGGCGCAGCGCTCCCGGTAGCGCTGCGCGCCATTGGCATCCCCAGAGTCGGTACAAACATTGAGCGACAGGAGTACACATGTCCACAGTTTTCTTTTCAGGGCCAGAGAGGTCACTGTTGATAATTTCTCAGTGAACCATACACAGAGGAGCTTCTCTTTCCACTGTTCTTTCTGTTTCCGGAAATTTATTTGCATTCAAATTGCACATGAAAAACCCCGGTACTGACTTCCATGTCGACACTCAGATCTTTGCCTCTTCCAGTAAGGACGAGCATAGAGTTCCGTCAGCAACAGTCCAGTATGGCTGTCCGAATACTTCCAACGCAGGCACACGTATGAGATAGCACACAAAGCATGCACCAGTTCACTCAAAAGAGATGCACTCAAAGGAGATTAGTCTTTGATTTGCACAGATCTTAGATGCACAGTTCGGACCAAACAAAACAAGAGGTAGCCAATGGCAACTGGCAATTGCCTAGGCTGAAAATGTCTACCCAAAAGGGAATACATTATGTCCCTGCATGTCCTGGAGGACTTGTTTTGTTTCACTTGCAATTTTACATTTACTATATCATCACTGTTTCCCCTTTAAAGGATCCGTTCTGTCCATTCCCCGGATTCAATCTCAGTGCCTCTCTCTCTCTCTCTCTCTCTCTCTCTCTCTCTCTCTCTCTCTCTCTCTCTCTCTCTCTCTCTCTCTCTCTCTCTCTCTCT
>BFEA01000239.1:1103438-1119251 GCA_003427395.1 Chara braunii
GGCTCTCCTTTTTCTCTCCCAGTGGGTGGATGAGCTTCTCCTGTGTACTATTGGCAGCTGCATGATTAACCATATATATGAGATCACGGACCCACAATCACAGGAGGCAAAAGTTTGTGCAGAGCTTCTGTATGGTGAACATGCTGATCTAACCACATACAATGGGGGACAGTTGGGATCTTGATTGGTGGCCACTTTGTGGGTGATTCTGCTTTCCTCTCAATTCGGCAAACAAGAGGTTAACTCGAGAGCCGTCTGCCCTATCAAGCCCCCCAGCTTAGAGTCAAGTTAGTACCAGCTGTATTCAGCATGATTTATTGGTCAGATACAGCTAGTGAAGGACATTGTGCTGGATCCCTTTCTTCTTTTACGAGAAAAAAGATCTACTGGTGACAAGCTGCAGTTGCTGGAAACTTGCTCCAGATTTCCTTTTTTTTTGTCAAAAGAAGAGGGCCAGGGCCTTCAGACAAAGGCATATGAACCTGTGGTGGGCCCCAACCAACTGACCGCCATCAATTTATAATTTACTGATTTTTTTTTTCATTACAATTCTGCCTGCCCGGCAATTGATAGTTCGACTATCAGTCATTGCTTCCTTTTCTTTTTTTTTCTAAACAACGAAACTTTTTTTTTGGGGACCCCACTATTCAGGGCGATACAAGCAGCACTCAATAGTGCTGACCACCAAGAGTGATGACTCCAATCTATCAGTGGGGAGCTGCGCCTGCTGCAAGCCGGGTGCCGCGTGTACAACAGGTTAATGGGACGGTACATCCATTTCGTCCCCGTCCCTTTGTCTCAAGGGAACTCTGGAAATCCCTTGAGATTGTAGGACCTCAAATGTTGGCCCCCCATAAGTGGGTGTCAGACTGCCGACTTGCTGCAGCTCGATTGGCTGAAACTCAGTTTTTTTCCGTTTTTTTCTTTTCTTAAACCACCACTACCTTTCAGAGCATAAGGCTGACCTAGACCGTATTCTTCGGAGGCCGAGTGCCACCAGACCAAAATGGTTGGTGGCGCCAGCCAGTACGAAAGAAAAGGAGGTCCCACTGCCACTTCGGCAAAGCTTGGCATGCAGTAAAGGCTTTGAGGTAGTCGTGGTTTGGATCACCAGTACTTGGCCCAGCTAGAGTAGAAACGTTTCTAGTTGGATGAATTTGGGCTCTTATGTAGTGGCCTGTACGTTTGCTAAAGTTGTGGCTTGTTAAGGTGCACAACTGTAGGAAGTACTGGTGGTTTAAACTTTAAATAGCATCCTGCTTTAGGATCTGGCCTATAGAGCAAAAACATAGAGTCCGGTGCAACCAGTCGATCGAGGCGCGTTAGCGGAATTTCCTGCTCCCCACCAATAGATGGAGCCTTCCCGAAGGTGCTGGTGGTGTCTGCTCCTATTAGCATGCCCAGCAACCGCTCGGGTTGTTAAAAATAATAATAATAATAATAATAAATCATGGAAATCGTAAGGGATAGTCCTTACAATCATGGGAAATTATAGATGTGATGCTAGCCTGAGACAACGACAGATTGTGATGATGAGCCTGCGAAGAGGAGGAAATGGAGCATGCAATCAAATAAACTTCTGCGGTGGGAGTTTCACCCTGAAGCACCTGAAGTAGCTCAGTTTATTACCACGTATGGCTCCTAACCATAAGGTCGGAGGTTCAAGCCCTCCCTCTAGTGCTAAAGGGAATGCATTCTCTCTTTCCTTACGTTATTATAAAGACCTTATAACGTAAAGACCCTGGCTTCTGTTGGGTTCAAAATGTTCCCTTATAAAGATCATGTAAAGACCCTGTAAAGATCATGTAAAGACCCTGGTCTCTTCTGTTGCGTTCAAATTGTTCCCCGATTTCCTTTCTTTCTTTTGTCCTTTTACAAAACAGTGCAAATTTTCATTATAACAAGAGAAAGTGGAGGCCAGGAATCCCTCCACAAACAACCTGGAAGAAAACTGCTGGGACCATTACCCAGCTTCAGTGAAGGCGTTGGGAAACTGGAGTCTAGGGACAGAAATGGCCAAATCAGGATCGCCGCCCTGACAAAAGTCACAAAACCCAACCCTGGGAGAACAAACCTTCGATACATGGCCTTAAAAAAGTCTCCTCAGTATCTAGTAGGAAGGGTGATAAGAGCATCCCTTTCCTACTAAGGCCCATTCAGGTCACTCCATCTATTGGTGGGGAGCTGCACCTGCTAGAAACAGGGTCCAGCATCCCTCATACATAATTGGAATACGGAAACAGCATGAGTGAAAGTGAGAACGTCCGTCCCCCCATCTAAAGGAACGTCAAAGCCTCTTTGCCCATTTGTGGGTGCCAGATCTCAAATCTACTTACTAGCTCTAGCTACCAGATGTCACTCAGCAGCCCAGACCGACGCCTGCCTCGTTCGAACTCAGGTCTCCGTTTCAATAGTTTCTGACTTTCTGGGTGTACCAAGTTACCAGCTAAGCTAGGCCAGTTGGTTGTCATGCCAATTTTAAACCACCACCAATCCGCGCCCTGCCTGCGCTGTAGATTTTTCTCATCCCGCGTGCCAACGCAAAATCTACATTAATCAGGCATGGGAGAGGTTCGGTCAGGGTGGGGCTGGTGGGCCCACATTACATACAGAGCGACATTGTGTGACATTGGGCGTTACATAAGGCCACACTCCACTACACAACACTCTATGTGCTTTCTTTTCATTTACTTTCAGTTTTTTTATCACAGCCTGTGGGCAGGCACCGCTACCTTCTTCCCCCGAACACAACGTACGGTCATTATAGCTATATTTGAGGGATCTTTCAGTCTAGATAAAGCTATAATGACTGTACGTTATATTCGGGAGAAGAAGGCAGCACTCTCGGGGAGGCTCCATCTATTGGTGGGGAGCAGCACCGGCTGGAAAACGGTGTGCAACTTAATCTGAACGGATTTTAGAGATAATGCTCTCTTGTTTTGGTTTGCTTTTCCCTTTTGCCCTCAGTTGTAATGTTTTCATGCTTCGATTTGGTTTTTGGTGCTGCTTTTGAATCCTTGCCAGTATGAATGAGTGCACAGTCACACGAGGCCTCCAAAAGCTTGATTTGGGCCTACATGCACCGAACCCAAGATTATGCCTCATAGTGAATATGCCCCCTAGTTCGTGATGGGAAAGGATGCTATCAAATCCACATCATACACTACCCAACCGGCCATTTTCCTCCGGAGTAAACAGTAATGCAATGGTCCTGCAACTACACACAGTTGCCTTTCTAACTTCTCAGTCACCATCTGCGCACGCTAACAGTTTCAGGTCATTCTCGCTCCCCTCAGTCGCACGGTTTTTTTGCAGCCCTGGATCTCGGACATCTATGGCATTTCTACGACATGCATTGGACACCCACGACAGAATATGGCCTCTGCGGTAGAACTCCGAAGGACCTAAACCTATTTCGGCAAAGTACGAGTAAGACCATGGATTTAGCAGTTCGACTTCAGAGGTTGCAGGCTGTTTGGTTGAGATTCGAGTGGGACCAAGGGACCTTGGAACTCACCCAGGGTGCATTTGGACGTCGCCAGCCCAGACGGCACTGCTCCCACTGCCCGCGACAGTATAAGTGACCGGCAGCGCAGCAGTAGGCGCAGGTTGCTGGACTTGTTGGATCTGCTGGATTTCCCGTGATCCTCCTTTCGCTGTGCGCCCCCCAGCAGCGCTCAGTGCATAAGCAAATCTGCAGGCAGACATGTCACTTCATCAGCCAGTCTGAGGAGAGTCATTTCTCCTTCGCCAATTTTGGCGAAAGGGACTCTCAGGTCGCAGTCCCTCGGGCCGCCCGTCGTCAGTCAGGGTAACACTGCCACCGTCGTCTCTCCAAGTCAGTCACAAGTCAGCGGTTCTTTTCGGTTAGTCTTTTCTGTCAGTCCACCCCACCCGGGTAAGTCCACCTCACCACCATGAACCCGTCTGCTTGCAGAATTGGAGACCTACCCCCCCCCCTGTCTAACCCCSCCACTAATCCTAATCCCCACCAACAGCATGCCTCAGTCGCCTCCCCGTCTCCATCCTCTTCCTTCCAGTCACTACCCTCCATCAACACACCACTTTTCGATCCATTCCTCCTGTCATTTTTCCCTCCAACCTCACAGTCCAGTCACAAGAACCCATCCCCGACGGGCAGCTAGCCACAATCTTCTCCTCCCTCATCACGCCGCTAAGATCTTCCATAACTTTACCACCAATAGCCATCGACAGAAATATCCAGTCTATTTTCGTCCTTGACCCTCCCACGGCCTCGCTTCTCCCTCTTCACTTTTTCTACCTCCCTTTCATCTTCCCAGACACCGTAACTTCTTTACAATCAACCTTCGTTGAAGGAAGGTACAAATCCAACCTTGTCACCTCCGATTTACTCGAATTCGTAGAAGTAGTCGTCTTTTGTACCTTCTAAAATGGTGCACAGTTTTTCTCACACACGATCAAGCCATGCAGCTCCTCTCTCACTCCTTCTACTCTAATCTTCTTCTCTCACTAATGACTTTTGACACTCGGAGTCTGAATGTGAAAGCGGTTTCACATCAGGAGCAGGCCACGGCAAGCGCCGAGTTGGCTAACTTCAAGGAGCAGCACGCACACGATCTGCGCATCCACCTCTACTGTTTCTCACTTTGCTTGGCTTCAGCAAGAGACGACTCCAAGTTCTGGGTTAACGGCGGCCTTCTCAGCATAGCAGAGAACCTTCCTTCACTTGGAAGGCTACCAGGCTTCATATCTCCTCTCGCCTTCTTCTTCAAAGGCTTCTTCAAGCAGCTCATCAAGGGAGACACCTCCCACCTCTTTCTTCATCAACTCATTCAATCTGGACCAAGACCCTGGTTCAGTTTGCTCACAGATCAAGCGTGCGGGAATCAAACCAAGTACCAATAAGCACCGGATTTTCCGAGAGAAGCCTCCTATCCGTCGCAGCCTGCACTTTCGCGCCTTATTTTGAAACTTCAGGACACAACTCACATTTTCTCCTTCATCGATCACGACAATCAGGATGCCGCAGAGGAGGAAGGTTGAAGATCCTCTTCCCAGAAGAAGAAGGACATACTGAAGAGCTTCGGATTATGCCTCCGAATTGGACCCCCCCCTCTCCCAACCAGTCGATCCCTGTCCAGCAGCTCCTCATAATCCCGCAACCTCACCAGTCTGCCACCCAAATCTCATCCCCCTCTTCTCTGACCCCCCCCATCCCGAAAGCCCCAGGAGCTAAGAGAAGGGCACGCATCTTTAGGGGTCTGGATTACATTTTCCTCTTCTGCATAATCTCCCTCTTCTTACTTGTCCTCTTTATCTATTTTATCCTATTCTTCCGCTCGCCCCTTCCCACCCCCTTCCTTCCCCAAAACCCAAGTAAGAAGCATTAGCTAGTAAGGTCGATGTCAGTACAGTCAGGCTTGCTGCTTGTCCTTCCTTATTGCGCTTTGTAATAATGGAAGGACGCGAGGAGTGGAATATCAAATGGATGACCAAGCCTTAATTAGGAGGATGAAAAAGGAGAAGAAAAGTAGGAGGGGAAGAGGGGAGAAGTCAAGGAAGGGTGTAACAAAGAGGGTCGCTCGCTGCTGTCTTTTCATTATTCTCTGTAACAAGTAGAAAG
The DNA here is from genome assembly GCA_003427395.1 of Chara braunii. Taxonomy (NCBI): domain Eukaryota; kingdom Viridiplantae; phylum Streptophyta; class Charophyceae; order Charales; family Characeae; genus Chara; species Chara braunii. The sequence continues at coordinate 1,109,044 of BFEA01000239.1, forward strand.
GAGCGAGAAATATCGTAAGAATGGATGGGTAAGTTCTGATTAAAAAAAAAAAAAAAAAGTTGGCAAGCGGGGAGAAGAAGAGCAAGTAGGGGGAGACATCGACGAATGTAGTGAAGGAGAAAAGTCGTCAAACCCAAAGATGTGGCAGTATTAAGTCCCCAATTAAGGAGGACATCAGAATTGTGAATATACTAATATATCAAAGGATTTGTTTCATTTCATGCTTAATCTTTCCCTTCTCTCCTTTCGGGTATTCAATATTCCTTTTCCCCTTCCAAGCCCCTAATCCATTACATTAAAAAAAAAAAAAAAAAAAAAAAAAAAAAAGAGCGGAAGGGGACAAACGAAAATCAGCCGTTCCTAAACTTTGAGTTCACACCAACCACATCAAGCGGTTACTCAATCAAGATTGACTACTTTATCATCTGATTGATTAACCACTTGGTAAAGATCAAACCAAGCACATCACTCCAACCCGCCATTCAGAGAGCGACAGTATTAAGTTCCCAATTAAGGAGGACATCCAAATTATGAATATAGCAAAAATAAAAAAAAATAAAAATATTGTTTGGAAGCCATGTAAGATTTAATGCTTAATCTTTTCCTTCTCTCCTTTCGGATTTTCAATATTCCTCTTCCCCTTCCAAACCCATAATCCATTGCATTAAAAAAAAAAGGAAAAAAAGAGCGGAAGGGGACAAACGAAAATCAGCCATTCGTACAACTTGATTTCGCACCAACCAAATCGAGCGGTTACTCAATCAAGAGACACTACTTTGCTCATCTGATTGATTAACTGCTTCGTAAAGATCAAACCAACCATATCACTCCAACCCACCACTCAGATTGATCCGGTTTAATCTTTCCTTCTCACTTTGCCTCGTATCCATTCCATTTCAGAAATAGTCATTCTCATACTTTAAGTTCATCAATCTGATCAACCGGTTGCTCAACCAGGTAAAAGTACCTTAGATCAACTGATTGTCTAACTGGTGGATTTAACAACAACCAACCACAAAAATATCCCAATCATCATTGGTTAGATCCATCCTTTATCAAAGTTTAAAACACACAACCACGCATCCATATCAGTTCGTAAAAGCAGTATCTCTATATTTAATGACTTGCTCAAAATCACGCTCCTCACCACCTACTCCAACCTCTCTTATTTTTAGCAAATCTTACAAGTTAAAAAAAAAAAAAAAAAAAAGGGAGAGGAGGGACAGAAAAGAAGGCGGGGGGGACTTTGGGAAAGATTATCAACCCTCAAATCATTTCTTCGATCCCATGTCACTCAGCCAGCCAAGTAAAAAAAAAAAAAAAAAAAAAAAAAAAAAAAAAAAAAAAAAAAAAGGAAGGAGAAGCTACGTGATCCATTTTACGAACAGTCCATCATATGGGCGATTTTGTATACACAAGTTATGATCAGGGGTAGTTGTTGAAAAAAAAGGAAAAAAGGAGAGTAGAATTTATTTTTCTTATCGCTTCTGCGCCCCGATCTTTGTACAAGCGACTAATAATCAATCCCAAATTTTTTTTTTCATTTGTTTTTTTTTTTTTTGAAGAAACCACCCAAGTTTATGCTAGGGGTGTTGGTAAAAGCAGGCACCTCTAGCGGTCTCGGGGGGCCGCATCTATTGGTGGGGGGCATCACATGCTGGAAAACGGGTCCAGCGTCCCTATACATATGTTGAGAAGTAGACATGTTGTATAAATGTTCGTTCTACTTGTACAGACCGGGCTATGGTATGCTCTGGGTTCCATCCTTTCATGTATCTTACAGCCTTACCTAGGCGTAGTATGTAAGGGTAAGTGAAAGTGAGTGTAGGTTAGTGTTCAGTGAGCCGTTTCTATTGTCCATTGTGTACATTGTGTATTCTCAATCAAATAAATATGTCTGGCAGTCATCGGTCGATCACATAGGTAAAAAAGAAAAAGAAAAAAACAGTTTAACCGCCGCTCAACCTGCATCCGCATGGGCGGCTTTGTATTCAGAGTTTCTGATCAAGACACCTATAAAAATATATATATATATAATTTTTTATTTTATTTTTTTCTTGCCTTTTTCGCTTCAGCGCGCCAATCTTTGTGACATTATATACATTTATTTACTTTCAACCATTTCGCAAACGGCAAACAACTAATTCCGAGAATTCTCAATAAAATCAATATGTTTGCCTATCAATCTACTATTAGTAGTATGGATTTCGTATGTCTGGGCCTAAGTCCTCCTCCGTGCAAGCACAGATTCGAACCGGCGACTTCGGCCTCAAGAGCCAAGTCTCTTAACCACTACAGCCAGGACACAGTGTTCAAAAATGGAATCGTACCGGTCGTGATATCCACCCCACCCTTGCAAGGCTGTAGTGTCCAACTCAACACACACCACACACAACACTCACGGACACGGCAATTCTCGTACACTTCGCTCTGTAGTCAGCACGTAACCCCCGCTGGTACTCTTCCTCGCTCACACAGACGGAACTTATCAATGCCCGCGGTTCACGGGCGCTTCCACAGTAGTATGGGTTCCGTACGTCTGGGCCTAAGTCCTCCTCCGTGCCAACGCAGATTCGAACCGGCGACTTCGGCCTCAAGAGCCAAGTTTCTTAACCACTACAACCAGGACACAGTGTTCAAAAGTGGAATCGTACCGGTCGTGATATCCACCCCACCCCTGCAAGGTTGTAGTGTCCAACTCAACACACACCACACACAACACCCACGTGATACGACAATTCTCGTACACTTCACTCTGTAGTCAGCACGTAACACCCTCTGGTACTCTTACTCGCTCACACAGACGGGACTTATCAATGCCCGCAGTTCACGGGAGCTTCCACAGTAGTATGGATTCCGTACGTCTGGGCCTAAGTCCTCCTCCGTGCAAGCACAGATTCAAACCGGCGACTTCGGCCTCAAGAGCCAAGTCTCTTAACCACTACAGCCAGGACACGGTGTTCAAAAGTGGAATCGTATCGGTCGTGATATCCACCCCACCCCTACAAGGTTGTAGTGTCCAACTCAACACACACCACACACAACACCCACGGACACGCCAATTCTCGTACACTTCGCTCTGTAGTCAGCACGTAACCCCCTTACCCGCTCACACAGACGGGACTTGTCAATGCCCGCGGTTCACGGGCGCTTCCACAATAGTATGGATTCCGTACGTCTGGGCCTAAGTCCTCCTCCGTGCAAGCACAGATTCGAACCGGCGACTTCGGCCTCAAGAGCCAAGTCTCTTAACCACTACAGCCAGGACACTGTGTGCAAAAGTGGAATCGTACCGGTCGTGATATCCACCCCACCCCTGCACGGTTGTAGTGTCCAACTCAACACACACCACACACAACACCCACGGACACGGCAATTCTCGTACACTTCGCTCTGTAGTCAGCACGTAACCCCCGCTGGTACGTTTATCCGCTCACAAAGACGGGACTTATCAATGCCCGCGATTCACGGGCGTTTCCACAATAGAATGGATTCCGTACGTCTGGGCCTAAGTCCTCCTCCATGCAAGCACACATTCGAACCGGCGACTTCGGCCTCAAGAGCCAAGTCTCTTAACCACTACAGCCAGGACACGGTGTTCAAAAGTGGAATCGTACCGGTCGTGATATCCACCCCACCCCTGCAAGGCTCTAGTGTCCAACTCAACACACAGCACACACAACGCCAACGGACACGGCAATCTACTATACCATCAATCGATCGGATATGTAAAAAAAAAAAAAAAAAAAGGAATAATAAAAAAAATCGAGGGGAAGATTCGCAGTAACCATCAGAAGGACTACTTATGACCAACAATCCATTGAACACCAATCAACTATTCAATTGTCAACTGGGCGACCGTCTCGTGACATCTAATTCTATTAACTCACTCACTGATCTTACAACCAGCCGACCGATCGATTTTTTGGATCCAATCAAAATCTGCAACCCATCATTTACTCTAATTAACCACCAATCAACTATTCAATCGTCAACTGGGTGACCGTTTTTTTCAATCAACTCATTCAACCAGCCGACTGATCGACTTTTGGGTCCAATCGAAATCTGCAACCCATAATTTCATTAACTTATAAACGAATTACTAACTAATCATCCGAAAACAAAATATCATGCCACCAATACTTCTTACAATCGATTGATGTTTTTCAATCGACTACGACACCACCGCATCACCCACCCTATAACACATCCCGTCAATTACGCCCAACCCAAAAAAGAAAAAAAAGAGAAAGGGAAAAGAAGAAGTAGGGCAAAGCATGACGAATCAAATCGATGGAAGCTCGTCAATCATCAACATAACACTACACCGCAATTTATCTTATAAAAGTCTGACCTTGCTCTGTATACCTACACCTCCAAGATTATCATCCTTTGCAATCTATACGCATCCTTTTCCTCTTCCCTGTCCTTTTCTATAATCTGTGTCTGGCTACGCTTCGCTCTAACAATCTGTTCTCTTTTCTTTCTCACATTTTTTTTGCTTCATTTTCACTCATCCGCTCTTATAATTTGTTCCCTTTCTTTCTCACATTTTCTTTGCTTCATTTCCACGCAATCATCAAACTCATTATAATAAGCGGTCCGTACCATTTACACTCTGTTAATTAATCATCCACAATCTCTCGCACGGCCGATCAGTTCATCAATCGTCTATGTTATCACCCGATCACTAATTCTTTCAGTCATTCTCTCATCTTCATAAATTTAGCCCAATATATACACTGGAAAGGAGGGGGCAGGTATGGCAATCGGTGACAGCCGATCAATCATCCCACACTCTCAACAAGCAATTGTTCACTCAATCCGTTAATCGTCCACCCAACGTCGAAACCAAACAATACCTCAATCTTTACAGCCAATCCCTAACTACAAACTGCTTTTCATCTTCAACCAATTACCCAAATCTCTTATTAAAAAAATAAAATAAAATGAAAAGAGGGGCAAACTGAGAACCCATTGTCATCAATCCATCTCCACCTTTTTTAATCGACTATCCATGCAAAAAAAAGGGGGGGGGAAGAGAGAACGCAAAAAGCGAACACGTTGTTCAAATTACTTACATCCAGAAACTTATTAACCAATAGGAGCACTCGCCTAATCGACTAATAACTTTCCAAACCAATTACTTACATTCGGCAACTACTACGCACACCTTCACTTACGTTATCTTCACTCTTTAATTCGTCAACAGCCCAATACCTTAATCAATCTATCATTTTGAATCCACAATCTTTTGCAACTAATCTTATAGGCAAATATATATATATAATATATATATATATATATAACTACAAACATCCCACCGAAGATTATTGCAAATTCATTGTCACACCTTTTTTTCGGCAGCAGCCTCTAACCTACAACCAATCTGCAAACCGCAAATTACCAACTTATCACTCGACCAAAAAAAAAAGCCATAAAAAAGGAAGGAGGGAGAAAAGGGATGAAAAGGATAAAGAAGAACGCAAAACCAATCAACCATCTCATCCACCTCCCATTACGTTATCCAAAAAAAAAAAAAAAAAAAAAAAGGAAGGGAAAAAAAACAAGGATTCGACAATTTATCCTTCAAACACCAATCAAGATTCTCAACAATATATATGACACCAGGGTTACCTGACCGAACATTCGGGGGGCCCCGGGCTGGCCCCCGAACGTTCGGGCGTTCCGGGTCCCGTTCGGGGGTCGAACACCTCCAGGTTCGGCCCCCTCCAAAAAACATTTCGGGGCCTAAAAGTAAGTTTTTTTTCTGAATTGTTTTTTGTGAGTTCTCTATGATGTAACCTACACGCCCACAAATTTTGAATTCATTCTGCTGAGCCAAAAAAACATTAAAAATCGTCAAAGATGGGGGTGTCAAAACGTGCTTGCCCACTCACTATTTTGTTTTTTTTTTCACTTTTAACTCTTTGTTTTCACTTTATTTCAGGGCCTAAACAATTTTATTATTTTTTGAAAAACTTTTAATGAGTTATTGATCATGTAAACTACATATCTGTAAAATTTCAAGGCATTTGTCAATGCCTAAAAATAATTAAAAATCGGCAAAGATGGCGGTGTCGAAAAGCTGCTAGCACACTCACTCATTTTAATTCTCTTTTTATTTTTTCTTATTTTTATCATAGTGTTTATTTTCTGTATTTAATTTTTAATTCAAATTTAGTAAAGAATTTGGATGCAGTGCCCAGACAAATGTTGTTTAGTTTATTTTTTTCCATAACAGATTGTTTTTTCGGAATTGTTTGAAAACGTTTTTTTTTTTTTTTTTTTTTTTTTGGTCCGCGTTCGGGCCTAAATTTCTAAATCAACCAATTCCCCCTTCCGGTCCGTTGATTCATTAAAAAAAAAAAAAAGGATAGAGGGAAATTCAATAAGCACAATTCATTCAATCAATCAACCAAGGATTCAACGAGCAACCGAATCACTCAAGTCATCTCTTGTTCGACCAACTGCTTTTCGACACATTTTCACTCAGCAAATTGCTTCATCATGGATCCACGTATTTCGCGCATAATATTGATCAAGTACACCCACTCCTTCCTTTGCAAACATTACCATAGCTCATCTCCTTTTACTCCCCACCTTAAAATATATAGTTTACCGGGCAGTTCTATTTGACGATATATACAGGGTCACCAGCCCGTACGTACGGAGGTCCCCGGGCAGACCTCCGTACGTACGGGCGTTCGGGGTCCCGTACGGTGTCCGAACCCGACGGCGTTCGGCCCCCGCCAAAACTTATTTCGGGGCCTAAAAATGATTATTTGTTTTTGATTTTTTTTGTGAGTTCTCTATGACGTGGGGTACATGTCTGTAAATTTTCCAGTCATTTGGCTAAGCCAAATAAGAATTAAAAATCGCCAACGATGGCGGTGTCGAAACGTGCTCACCCACGTATTTTTTCACTTTTTACTTTTTGTTTTCACTTTAGTTCGGGATCCAGACAATTTTATTATTTTTTGAAACTTTATTACTGGGTTTTGCATTATGTGAAGTACACATCTCTAAATTTTCAGGGCATTTAGCTATGCCAAAAAAAAATTAAAAATCGCCAAAGATGGCGGTGTCAAAAACATGCTCGCGCACTCACTAAATTTAATTGTGTTCCGTATTTTATTTTTATTTCAAATTGGGTAAGGAATTCGGATGTAATGCTCAGGCAAATCTTGTTTAATCTATTTTTATCCATAACATATCTTTTTTTTCAGATTTTGTTGATAACTTTTTTTTTTTTTTTTTTTTTTTTTTTTTTTGGTTCACGTTCAGCCCTAACGGCCGAACGCATCCCACACAGGTCCCATACGTTCGGGCGTTCGGCTCGTCCCGAATGCCAGTTACCGTGTATATATATATATATATATGAGTCGGTGAAACTCCGACGAAACAGTTTGTCACAGCCCCTCGTTTGTTGTCCTCTTCTCCCTCTCTGCCTACGGTTTACCGGGCAGTTCTATTTGACGATATATTTATATATATACTTATATATACAGGGTCGGCAGCCCGTACGTACGGAGGTCCCCAGGCAGACCTCCGTACGTACGGGTGTTCGGGGTCCCGTACGGGGTCCGAACCCGACGGCGTTCGTCCCCCGCCAAAAAATTATTTCGGGGCCTAAAAATAATTTTTTTTCTTCTGAATTTGTTTTTGTGAGTTCTCTATGACGTGATATACATGCCTGTTAATTTTCAAGTCATTTGGCTAAGCCAAATAAGAATTAAAAATCGCCAAAGATGGCGGTGTCAAAACGTTCTCACCCACGTATTGTTTCACTTTTTACTTTTTGTTTTTACTTTAGTTTGGGGTCTAAACAATTTTATTAGTTTTTGAAACTTTTATAGTGGGTTTTGTATTATGTGAAGTACACATCTGTAAATTTTCAGGGCATTTATCTATGCCAAAAAAAAATGAAAAATCGCCAAAGACGGCAGTGTCGAAAACATGCTCGCGCATTCACTAAATTTGATTCTCTTTTTATTTTTATTTATTTTCCATATTTTATTTTTATTTCAAATTTGGTAAGGAATTCGGATGTAATGCTCAGGCAAATCTTGTTAAATTTGTTTTTCTCCATAACATATCTTTTTTTCAGATTTTGTTGATGACTTTTTTTTTTTTTTTTTTTTTGGGGGGGGGGGTCCACGTTCGGCCCGAACGGCCGAACGCATCCCCAAGGGGTCCCATACGTTCGGGCGTTCAGCCCGTCCCGAACGCCGGTTACCTTGTATATATATATATTTGTCCATAACCCGACTGTACACCATCTTACCATCCCAAAACTCCCCATACAGACCAACTGTAATCAATTTTCAAAAAAAAAAAAAAAAAAAAGAAGGAAAAAAAGAAAGAAACAATGAAAACGAATGGAGAAAGAGGAAGAAGGGAGAAGAGGAGATCACTCGAGTTAATTTAATTATTATCCACCTAAAACAAACAAAAAAAAAATCAATCAAAACGAGGAGTGGAGAAGGAAAACTCTCCTGCAAAATGAGTTTGCACAACCATCAAAACCTCAACGCTGATCATTGAACCACAAAAAAAAACAAAAAAAAAACGGGGGGGATGAAGAGAAATGACAAAACCCAATGATCCCCTCCTACTTTTATTTCCCTCAAATCAGTTAATTATTTATTTCCGGATGATATTTGAATGTCTTTCCTTTGTTTCCAGGAATTCAATGGATACCTCCTTTATTGAAAGTCTGCTACTCAAACTTATGCTTATTCGTTTTTCCCTCACCCTACACCTCATTGTGACCTTCCCACTCAATGCTTTTCTCACTCGGTGTTTCCCCATGAGAATCCTAGCAGTCCTAATACTACTCATAATTGGATCTTGCTTTGTGGTTCCTATCTTTATTGTCTCCTACTTCTTTTCGCAGATCCTTCAACTCTTCGATGATGATACTCCTTAATCTTTTTTAAATCCATGGAACCACCCTACTTCTCAGAGGATTCATTACCACGGCAACCATTAATGCTAACTTTAATGTCATCTTATGTTTACTAGATAGATCCTGTCATCACCAGAGTCATCTTCGCCAATGGACCGCAAACCCTTACCCGCGCTGACGTACTAGCCATCTGTCCGATTCCACCTTTCGTCTTCTCCCTGGCTAAGATCATTTCATGCCTCAATCCTCAAGATCAAAGAGACGAACTCATTTTTGTGGTACCGACAAAGAAATCATCCAAAACCCAGAAAGTCCACATCTCTGGCCTCAAACTTCTGCCACCTCCACCTCCCCCCCCACCCCCCTCCCCCTCGCCTCATGTATGCCAACCCATCTTCGGAACTCACCAATTGCCAATACTTCAATACTCTTTTTCCTCTTCCTCTGCACCAGACTTGATGACATTTTTTTATCGACTCCGAACCCATCTCATCTAGAAATCTAAATCGGGTCACAATAAGATTATCCGAAGAGAGGAGGAGAATCAAGCCCTTAACGAACTCTATTCCAACATAACCTCCGATATGCACGAAATCTCCCAGACGATGCTTCTTCAGTCCCCCTCCTCATTCTACGAGCTCAAAGCATGGAAATAATTATTTTTCAGCCCCTGCTATCTTTGGCAAATCCTATCTTTCATCAGATTCAAAGTTGTCGACCTTAACTACTCCTGTTATCCGTATGGAAAGACATTTGCCCTCAACTTTGTGTCCCGTGTCGCCTCTATAGCCAAGGATTCCATGGAAAAGCGCATTCCCAGGGAGACCAAAATGATACTAAGCAAAGCTGCTAGAGAAGGAAGGGAGGAGGCACTACCACTCATTGAAGCGGAATTCAATTACTGCCTCAATCGAGCTCGCCAGATGGAAGCCAGGTAAGCAAGGGCAGTGTCCGATGACTTTATCTACTCGCCATGGATTGCCTAAAAAGTCAATGCCATTTGCGTTAAGGGCATTCTCACTTATCTTCCTCTCATGTTCATGTTGTGCCTCTAGTGCCAGCGGCGTGTCTGGAGTGTATTTTTTGGCTGTGACAGACCTTTCTTTGTTTCGTGGATGTTTTGCTGGCTTGTGATGGGGTGTGAACCGACAATCTGTAGAGTTTTCCATCTGGTGTGGGTGAGTGATAGTTTACTTTGATTTTGGTTAAGGTAGATTATCATTTACAGTGTAATCAGTGAGGGGATACTGCAGACTGTTGAGGGTTCAGCCTCCTGATGAGTCGGTGAAACTCCGAC
>BFEA01000239.1:1119631-1135981 GCA_003427395.1 Chara braunii
GTTGAGGGTTCAGCCTCCTGATGAGTCGGTGAAACTCCGACGAAACAGTTTGTCACAGCCTCTCGTTTGTTGTCCTCTTCTCTCTCTCTGCCTACGGTTTACCGGGCAGTTCTGTTTGTGACGATATATATATATAATATATATATAGATATAGATATAGATATATTACGGAAAGAAATATATGTTCGCTCGAACATGTTCGCAAGCTGTTTGCACGAACCCGCAAACACGTTCGCCCGAACGTGAAGGGGCACGAACACGTTCGACGTGCTACGCTGCTCTCACCTTGCAGGGCAAATGGGGGAGATTCTGAAGGCAAATCCACATACCAAAAGAAGGGGGATCACTCCAAATATGAAGACAAGCGTTCCACCTCTCGCAAGCATCAAAACGAAGACTACAAGGGTTACGACTACAATAAAGCAGCAAAGAAGTTCAAATTCGACATCGGCAGCGCAAAGGCGGACTCTGACAACGAAGATGACTTCAATGCAGACTCTTAGTGCTTGCCCCCCCTTCACCATGCCTCCATTCCCTCGGATTTTTCAAAATCTTTTCGAACCTCCATCAATCATTGATCTTCGCAAAACAATCTTTGCACTTCCAAAACCTTCCTCTTGGCTAAGGTCACCTGATCACTTCTTCGCAGCATCCACCACCTCCTCCTTCTCCAACTAGAACCTCCTTCTTTCCTGCTCCTCCAGACGTTTCTCTCACTCTGTTTTGCAATGGATCAAGTATGGCGTCAGACTCAACTTTGTAGGCACTAATCATATTCCCTCCACAAAGAAAATAGAAGTTCATCGCATGCTCAAATGAGTTTACTCTGCCTCTCAATTTAAGCAAGTTCTCAAATTTCAATTTCCCTCCAAAACCATTATTCCGAATCACAACCTTCTTCCCCATCACCAAGACTTCATCTCTTCCTCAGTTTCACAACTTCTCCAATCCAAAGTTATATAACAATCTCCCTTTCCAATCGTCACCAACCCTGTGTTTGTTATTGAAAGTTCGTTAAAGATAAGATTTATACTAGATGTTAGATTCGTAAATCTTTGTATCTCATTTCCTCATTTTCACTATGAATCTTTTGGTGACTTGCTCTCTTCCCTCTCTGGTTCTTCGCGAGACTTTCTCACTTCGACATAAAGAATGATTATTATCACATCCCTATTTGTCCAAATCACCACCCCTTTTTCGTTTTTAACTGGAAAGGAACCGATTACCACTTCAATACTCTCTGTTTTGGGGTCTTATCCGCATGCTGGATCTTCACCTCAGTTATGCAGAAAATCATGACGAAACTCAAAATCCGTAAATATTTCTTCCTACATAGACGATTTCGCATTAGCAAATTCCTCTGTCCCCTCCCTCATCTGGCAAACCTTCAACTGCATCGCCCTTCTTCACAATTTAGGTTTTTCCCTCATCATCAACAAATATTTTTTTCTACCCTCGCAATCTATTAAGTTTCTTGGATTCATTTTGGACTTTCACACAAGAGAATAAAAGTTCCTGAAGACAAGGCCCAAAAGATTATTGATCTCATCAATCATCTCCAGTGTCTAGCAGATCCTTAGCAAAGCTAGCGGGAAAATTACCAGCCCTTTCGAAAGTTTTTTTCCCCGCCCCCTCTTCTTATCTTCTCTTTACGACTTTATCTAACCGGCAAACTGAGATTTGATCATCTCCGCTTCTGATGACCTTCTTCTTCACTTACCTCGGTGGCTCCACCACCTCCCTTCTCTCATAGGACGCCTTTGGACAATTAGGGAAACCACTTTATTTATCGCAACAGATCCATCATCCACGCAAATTGCAACAATAATCAGAACTCTCAATAATGAAATCATCGTCAGAATGTCTTCGCCCCTCTCTTCTTGACTCCTCCACACACCGAAAATTGTTTGTAGTTCTTCAAACCTTCTTCTTCCTTTTTAATAATAATAAGAACCTCTTACTATCCACATCAATTAGACTTCACCTAGACAACCAGACCGCCTCTTGTCTCCTTACCAACATGCGCTCCTATGATCCACTATTCAAAACCTGGCTTCGAGATATTGCATCAATACTCATTACCTGCGATTCTCTTCTTAATCTTATTTGGATTTTGCGCAAACTTAACCAATACACGGATCACGTCTCCAAAACAGAGGATAATTCCGATTGGGGCATCTCCTCACATGTCCTCAAGACTATCTTCGACATTTTGGATGTTTCAGTCATTGACCTCTTCGCTTCGGACTACCATCACGTCTGGCCTTTATTTATATTCAGAACTTGGTCAAGTCGTGCACTCAACATAAAATCCCTCTCTCTAGATTGGAACTCACTACCAAAAGAACCTTATAGATGGATTTTTTCTCCCGCATCCCTTATAACTGTAATCATTTTTCATCTCAATACTCTCCCCTGCCTTTTACCTCCTCATAACTCCTGACTCCCCCAAACCAACTTGGTTCTCAAAACTTCTGCAATTAGAAATACTTTGGTCATTCAAGGTTCCCTCATCTCCTTTTTCCTGCATACCCAGCCCGAGAGTGCATCCCTCATGTTCCAACCCAACAATTTTTGGCCTAAAAGCATTCCTATTTAAAAGTTAACTTTCATTTTTTCTTTTCCACCCTCGTTTTATCCCATGTCCATATAGCATGAATGTTTCGACACTTTTTCAGGTTCCCTTCCGCATCATCTCTTCCGAACTCCACTCCGCCTCGATACTAGCCTGAACTCCGCCTATTCGAACCTGTGACTTGTCTCTCCTTCATACACCCCTGCCTCCCCAAACCACTTCTCAATCCTTTTATTGAAACCACTCCCTCCCAACGGACCACCACAACGGCGGCCCCGAAACAAATAACCAACTCTGATATCTTGCCCTATCCGACCATATGCAACCACCGATTCACTTAGAATTCCCAAAAACGTTTCTTCTCCCTCCGCTGGCTTCCTCAATCTGATTGGGAATCTTCCACCCCGACGATCCGTCTTTGTATAACCATACCTTGCTGTCCTCTCCCCAATATTAATTTATGCACATTGCAAACATAATCCCTCACCACACCGCTGCCAACTCTCTCATAAATACAAGAATATTGCAACATCTCTATAAGGTTTAACTTCCATAACTCCCTTCCATGTTATAATTTTATTTCTAATATAATTTACAGCAATCCCTAATTTCTCCCATCGCAAAGGACGCGATGATTTTTCGGTCTCCCCTCTCTGTAATGCATACTCTCGATAAGCCTTTCGGAAGGACTTCACACGCCCACTTTGACAAGGATTATCGCTCTCCCTTCCTAACAAACGAAAACTATTATTCAGGCATTTTTTTGTTGCATCAATTGTAATGGTGATACAATAGGTGTTCCCTTGCAATCAGCTGTTCGGCAACGACCTTCGACCTCAATCAACCATTGTCTGCTTATGAAGGACAGGATATCTAGATCAATGTAGCTTATGCAATCCCGTCCAACTTTACTCCTCTCCAACCACTCGCTCAACCCAAGCAACAATTTTCGCATCCCGTTACGCCACCACCGTCCACAACCAAACTCATCTATAACATTGGTGCACCATTCTAATCCGCTCTCGTAGTCTCCTTCGTGCTCCTCAGTGCTTCTCTTCTGCCGCCAACTTCCATCGCTCATACGCTCGTTCCACCATTCCCTGGAAGACGACAATGTCACTTGTAGGACGATGGGCGAGATGGGGTGACCCAGGAGGTGTGTGGGCCTGCGGCCTCCAACTCAAGGACTCTCCTATTCAATCTGGCATCATCTATGGCATGCAATTTCTCTCTTTTATTTGGACAAGACCTGTGCAGCAATTGTCCTGCAACTACACGCAGTTGACTTTCTAACTTCTCAATTACCGTCTGCACACACTAACAGTTTCAGGTCATTCTAACTCCCCTCAGTCGTACGGTTTTTTCGCAACCCTAGATCTCAGACATCTACGATATTTCTACAACATGCATTGGACACCCTCGACAGAATATGGTCTCAGCGGTTGAACTCCGAAGGACCCAACCTATTTTGACAAAGTACGAGTAAGACCATGGACTCAACAGTTGGACTTCAGAGGTTGCAGGCTGTTTGGTTGAGATTTGAGTGGGACCAAGGGACCTCGGAACTCACCCGGGATGCATTTGGATGTCGCTGGCCCGAACGACATTGTTCTCACTGCCCGCGACGGTATAAGTGACCAGCAACGCATCAATAGACGCATGTTGCTGGACTTGTTGGATCTGTTGGATTTCCCGCGATCCTCCTTCCGATGTGCGCCCTCCAGCAGCGCTCAGTGCATAAGCGAATCTGCAGGCTGATAGGTCACTTCATCATCCGGTCTGAGGAGAGTCGTTTCTCCTTCGCCAATCTTGGCGAAGCGGTCCCACCCTCCCTCGATTTCCCCGCGGTGTGTGGGCCTGCGGTCCCCAACTCAAGGACTCTCTTATTCAATCTGGCATCATCTATGGTGTGCAATTTCTCTATTTTATTTGGGCAAGACCTGTGCAGAAGGTCCGACCGACCATTTTTCTTCGGAGTAAATAGTAATACGTGCCCGACCGACTATTTTCCCTCGGAGTCAAAAGTAGTACGGGAGTACGACTCCAGCTAGACATTTATTAGGTTCTACATGGATGTTTTATTAGGCTCTACATGAATGTAGAACCTAATCCCAGGTGCCTACCATTGCTGTTCAGTCCAAGTTACCTGCCCATTAGTAGGGTAATGGTCAATAGTGCTGGTCACACTTAGGTAGGATAGTGGGATAGGGGGTGCGCTAGGGGTATTGACGTGAGGATGGGATGGAAGGTGGTCTCATATTCCAGGACACCCATGGCCTACTGCTCCAGGTGATAACTGTGCATTCAGTGATTGGCCTACATGGTTGTAGATATCGGAAGGGCTTAAACCTTCAACCGCATGGTTAACAGCCATACGCTCTAACCAACTGAACTACTCCAACTTACAGATGCATGTTGTGCGAGCTAGACACTTCTCCGTTTGTTTCTTTTTAGCCTTTGGGCATCGACCTGGGGCTGGGTCCCACCAGAAGGCATTGAGCTGGGTGTTGCCGACGGGGAATCAATTGGCACCGACTTTTTGTAGGGGAAGGGCAGAAACCTCAATGCATTTCCGTTCTTAGTGATTTTGTTTGCTCCATATACCCTGTAATGGAGGTTACAGATGACTCATTGGGCCTCACTCTACTATTTAACATCATATACACATGTTGAAGCTTATTTGGACTAGGTGCATTCAGAGGGGTCCAACATTTGAGCGCATAGGGACAATTTTTAGCTCTAGGTATAAAGAGTGTTGTGTAGTAAATGCATTGCTTGTGATGGAAAGGTTAGTCACCGAGACACCAACAATGGAAACAAAGAATGGGGTCCAATCGATTCATTGTCAGACGGTATCATGTACAGTAACCGACATATGTCAACGTCAGAAATGCATCATCTGCTTGTTGTTTGGCACAGGCAATGACATATAGAATCACATGGCGCAAACACCTTCCCGTCATGCTCCAATTTATGTTCCGCTCCTCAAAGTGGGACCTCAACAATCAGGAACTGTGGGGCAATTAAATACTACACATATGTGGTGTAGCAACAGTTTAACAACGACTTTTTCTTTCATCTTTTTTACTTTCGTTTTTTGTCATTTTGTAACCTTATTGGCATGCTTCCTTGTGCAGGCATGGTTGGTGGCCATTTCTATACATACATTCTCTATTTACCACCAACAATAGAATACCGAACAACATAGTTGTCGGTTGGTAGGAATCATATTATGCAGTCTCGTATGGAACCAGTAGCCTTGCAGACGTGACAATTAGGTCGGTAGGATAGTCATTACTTTTCGGAAGCAGTCAGCCTGTCAGTCGAAGTCATGCCGCTCGGACGTAGGGAAGTCCATGAAAACTCTGGATATACAGGAAGACGACCACGACCAGCAAGTGTCCGACTACTAGATGGGGAAGATCCGAATTTGGCAACTGCAACTAATACTTAAGGCCAGCACAAACAAACATCACCACAATTTTTATTCGTGTATATCACAGAAGTGATGGTGGGGTGAGAGGTTTTTAAGTATGCTATGGAGGCTTTGCAAGCATCTTATGGGAAAAATCCCGCATGACACTGAGTCACACGGATAGTAGATTTAGATCTAAGGTCCCTAAATGTGAATGGGTTTGCAACAGCAGACGGGGAGAAAAGGAGAGCATTGTTGGAACAGCTAAAAGGAGTAGGGGGACGTAGGTGGCCAGATCTTATTTGCATCAAAGAAACTCACCTCACGGATTTTCACATACATACGATAACACAAAATTTGGCTTAGCCATATAATGAAATATATTCGTCGGCCGCGCGTAGTGGGTCGGGAGGGGTGGCTATTTGGATACCACCGGATTCCAAGGCAGAAATTATACAATAGACAACAGATAAGAGTCAGGGTAGGTGGGATTCGGGTCTTTCGACATTGATTATGCTAGAATTAGAAATTATCTGCATGATCAATGTATATGGCCCTAATGACGTCTAAGGGAGGGTGAATTTTTTCCAAGAAATCGGAACTCAAATTCCGGACGAGATACCAGTTATTATGATGGGAGACTTTAATGCAGCCCCTCATAGGTGGATGAACCGTTAGAAAATACCTTCTGCTTGTCCAACATATATAGAAGTGGATGAAATACTAATAAGCTCATTATGCGAGGGGAACATTTATTTGATACATACCACAAAATCTTCCCTCAGGAACATTTATTCATTTGTATTCGTAATAGCGGTTCGCCACATCAATCTCGTTCCAAGTTAGATTCGATTCTCATGTCAGAGGATTTAGATAGGGCCTTAGTATGGGCTACAATTTTTCCTCAAAGTTTGTGGTCAGGGGCAAATAACAAAATGTGTGTAGCCCTTTTGGCCTTCAGGAAGAAACCGAATCAGGGAAAAAAAATATATAAATTAAATATCTCTTTTCTATCTCAAAGTCAATTTAAACAATATATAAGAGATGTATGAAAATTATGGCATACTACTAAAAATAAGCGTGATTCGTATGAGGTGTGGTTTAATAATGACCTCGCATTTATTCCCAAAAAGTGCAATGAATTTCCAAAACTTCAGGCCAAGAATAGATATTTAGAGGAAATGAATGTTCATGAACAAATTCTAAATTACGAATTGAAAAATCAGCCTCATATTTTTCCTCACCCATTTGATATTCAGAAGCGTAGCAATCAATTGTTATCCTTTGCACAAGATTGTTGACAATAACACTTAACTAGAGGCAAATTAACAAGGTTTGTAACTGAGGGTCAAATGAATGTTTCATTTTTTTCATGAGCTCGAGCACACCCATGACGTTCTTTTATTGAAGGAATCATGGATCTAGTTGGGCTTGAGCCTTCGTAGTCCTCCTCCTCAACAGACAGTCTTAAAATTGTTTATGATTTTTACAAAAAAAAAATTCTCCTCCAAGAATCCGAAAATGAGACACAAAGATAATATTGCAATAAAAAACTTCTTGCAACCCATGATTCAGACTCTTTCTCATGAACAAAGGGATCATCTGGAACGACCTTTAGTCTTGGAGGAAATATGAACAACTCTACAGATGGACGAGGACAAAACACTAGGTGTGGATGGAGTCCCAAAGGAGTTTTGGAAAACCATGTGACCATCATTAGCATCAGACCTGATGAACTTTTATTGTTCAATACAAGAATCAGGCCTGATGGGAGAATTGGTGGCACAGGGTATCCCCACTCTCTTACATGAGAAGGGGGATAAAACGAATATCAGGAATTACGGACCAATTACTTTACTTTCCGTTTTATATCAAATGTTAGCTAAAACCCTGACAAATCACATGATTCACTTTCTTCACAAACTGGGTTTATTAGTGGTAGGCATATTCTGGATAATATCCTGCTTATCAACGAAATGATTAAGTTGTCTCGCTAATCTCAACAAAATACAACCTTCATTTTCATCGATTTTAAAAAAGTTTATGACCATGTGGATTGTTTTTTTTTTTTTTGGCTTGCCTAGTTAAAATGAACTTTGGTCCCAATGTGTGTAAATAGGTACGAATCCTTCGTACTAATGCTACAACTAGAATCCAAGTGAATTGTTTCCTCTCGCCAGAATCAAGGTACAAAGAACGGTTAGGCAAGGATATTCGTTCGCTCCATTTTTTTTTCTAATGATTATAGAAGTGTTAGAACCCATCCTATGAATCCCCCATGGAGGCGGCAACCCGTGGTCGAGGCCGCGTCGGCCGGGGCCAAGACCCGGCGGCCAAGGATTTTCAAGGTCGCGTGACGGCCAGAGGAGGGGTTGGCAGGGTTGGGGGTGGCTAATTGGACGTGGTCAAGCCGAGATCCGACGGCGAAGGATTTTCAAGGCCGCGTGATGGCCAGAGGGGGAGGTGGGGGGGTTGGGGGTGGCTAATTGGGGTTGCGCAACCCCAACACCACCCCC
Source organism: Chara braunii (assembly GCA_003427395.1). Classification (NCBI taxonomy): domain Eukaryota; kingdom Viridiplantae; phylum Streptophyta; class Charophyceae; order Charales; family Characeae; genus Chara; species Chara braunii. Next base: position 1,128,138 of record BFEA01000239.1, read on the forward strand.
TCGCAAAAAAAATAAAAATAAAAATAAAAAATAAAAATAAAAATTGGGAGGGGGTGGGTTGGCGGTGAAAATGACAAAAAATTAAAAAATCTTAATTGATTGATTGATTGAGATTTGGTTTGTTGATTCATTGGTTAATTGAATGCTTGATTGATTGATTGATTGATTGATTGATTGATTGATTGATTGATTGATTAATTGATTGACTGATTGATTGATTGGTGGGGGAGGGCCCCCTCCCCCCCCCCTCCACACACACACACACACACCAACGCATATAGGTTTAAGATAGAGATGACCAGGTTTCTCAGCAGTGCTTGCCACCTAGATTAGCCCCTGACGGTGGGTTAGCCAGGTAAGGACAATGTATAATAGTTCACCCACCACCCCCCTTCTTTTTGTTTGTTGTCGCCTTGCCCCCCGCTTTTTTTTTTTTTCCTTCCTCCACCCCACTGTCGTTTTTGAAATGACAGAAACTAACGGGACCGTAAGGCAGTGTCTAGGAATGGTACTCATCCTCGGTCACACGGTATCCAAATTCTTTTTTCCCGTTCTTTTTTCAATTTCTTAACCCCTACCCACCCCAGCCCCTTTTTTTTATTTTTGTCCTCTCTCTCTCTCCCCGCCTTGTTTTCTTTTCGTCTTTTTTTTTTTTTTTTTTTTCTGTGCAGCAAGAAGCCCGGACCTCGATTACAATTTTTTGTCTGCGACCTTCCAAAGGTTACCGTCGGGTTTACGTCTCTTGACAAAAATGAATGAAAAAAAAAGACTCTTTAGAACGCGTGTGCAGAACGTGTTTTCAAAAAAATCTCCTACCTTTTTTGGCAACCTTGGAGGATGACGGTGCCTTTTTGGACACTGCGTGTACGGTATCAACAAGGAAGGACAAGGTGACTTGCCGAAGGGTTCACGGTTTTTGTTTTTTTGGAATTTCGCAGCGAGATAGACTTCTACGTGGATCCAGACCAGGAGGAGGACATTGACGAATCAGATTCCCAAACCTGCTTTACAGCGTTGAGTTAATTTGGATCTGTCCAAGCGACTACATGCTGCTTGCCCCAACACGTAGGCTTTCTCTGCTTGTCTGCTCTACAACCTTCTTCACATATCTAGGTGCAGTCACCAGTGCATCAGCAATCGTGTGTGCTTTTCCCTTATGGCAAGCGATGGTCGTCGGAACTACCTAAAGGAATAGTGAAGTGCACCCGCATCGCTAATCCTCTTCTCGCACACACCACCTCCTCTCTGGCTCCCCACCACCCCCCTCCCTTTCTCTCTCTCCTTCCTTCTTTGTCGCTTTCATTCTTGCTTACTCTTGCCCTTTTTTTGCCTTTTTTTCTCTCGCTTTCGTCATCGTGCCTTGTTTCACCTCTCACTCTCTACCCCCTCTCTCTAGACATCAGCAATGACGGCAATAACCGCAAAGGAGAAAGTAGCGAAGATCGCCTTAGATCTTTCAACCTGTGCTTTCTCGCGTACCTTGCCACTCTTGCGTTTCTGGCACTATTGTTCTTTATTGCTTCGCTTCCCAACGATAACGTTAGTCAGCCTAACCTCCCCACTGCGTAGCAGAATGGGCAGGCTTGCTCCGCAGCAATTCGGTTCTACGACGACCTTCTGGTGATGAGTTGGTGCAGTGCAGAGCACCTCGGAGGGATCGTTCACGTCACCCCTCACATACTCCCCATCTCCCACCCTCTCCCCCTTCACGCCCCCCTCCACCCCTTTCCTCTCAATACACACCTTCCGACGACAAACGAAGGTGGCCCCTCTGAAGACGCCACCAATGGTAGGCGGCAGAAGGCCTCAGGGATGTGCCCCCCTCCTGCAGATCTACCTTGATGACCCGTGCGTTGGAAACACAGAAATCGGAGTCACGAAATGGAACGGTGCAAGAATTCTTTGATTCTCCCCTCTCCCTTCGCACCTCACCTCTACTTGATGCAGATATGGAGAACCATGCTCGTTGGAACTTGTAATCGATGACAATTTTTCTTACTTTCTTTCGAAAAACTACGAGTAATTGGTTGTGATTTGTCGTTTTTCGTAAGTGTGAGCTTGTTTTATGACCTTTCAAAAAATCCTTACAATGATTAATCGCTCTAAAATTTTGAATTGTTGATTCTTTATATTATTATTGTTGTTGACAGTTCACTGCCCAACTACCTCCATGATTCGGTGTTGGAATATGAAGCATGGACGCTTGGGGCTAAAAGCAGAGAATTTCGATCAACGAAGAGCCAGATAGGCGGTAATTTTGTTTTTTGAAAAAACTCGAGTTAATTAGTATGAGCCTAATTTCCCCCCGAAAAACCCTTGGATAATTTGTCGCTCTTTACTTTGAAAATCTTTGTATTACTATTATTGACGAGCAACTGACCGCCTACCTTCATGATCTGGTGGTGGATTTGGATGCACAGGCTCATGGAGCTGGAGAAAGTTTGTTCAATCAGTAGGGATCGGAATGACATGTGCAGAGTACCCCTACATCTTTTTCAAAAAAGAGAGTTGTTCAACAATGCCGAGTCTGCTTTTTTACCTAAAAATCTCTACCGGCCATGAATGATCCCTTCAGACGAATTCCCTCTTTTGAGAAAAAAAAATCACCCTTTATTTTCTCATTTTCTTTCCTTTGTCCTTCCCTTTCCCTTTTTTTTTTTCTTCCCTTCTCGAAAATGCCTATCGAGGTCCTGCCGAGAACGACGTTGTTGAGCACATCGATCCCACAGGGGGACCCTCCTGGCCGCGTCACGTAGGATTCAGTCTTTCGCGATACAAATTGAGCTTTCGTAGCCACTCTGGCCGAGTGTGCCAACCATACCTCTCTCAAGCCCCTACGACAGGATAGGGCCTACACAAGGTACAACTTACCTCCACCTGCGGGAGTTGTCACCTCCCTTTGGTGGGCGTATCCCCGCCGAGCTACCAGTCCACAATACGAAAATTAATGAGTTGCAATCGCAGAGGTAGGCCAGCCGAGGGCGTTTCTCATACGCTGTAACATAAGGGGTACGGACGGTCCTACGCCTCTATCGGACCCGCACGTGAACAGACGCATTGGGGGGTCGAAGTCCCAAGCGCGACTCGTCGTCGGTCGACTAGGATGCATCCCACTCACCACTCTTTACACCACATTAAAAACATAAAATTAAAAAAACACGCACAAACAAAACACTCCTAGTCCCTTCAGTATCCAACCCATAACCTCTTAACACAGAAATGGATTAGGCGTCGCGTGTGAGACTTAATATAAAACCGCGCGGACTAGGGTTTTCTCATATCGAGTAGCAATGCAAGCATATGCAAGCAATCACAATGACGGAGTACTATGTAGTACCCATAATCACGCGGTCCTCGATGGGCTCGAGGGTCATGTTCGACGCTCAATTGTCGGTTGACACGCGCCTTGAGAGGTTACTCTCTCGACGCTAACACAGAAATCGATTAGGCGTCACCCTTTCTTTTCTTATTTTCTTCCCTTTGTCCTTCCCCCTCCCTATTTTTTTTTCTTTCCTTCTCGAAAATGCCTATCGAGGTCCTGTCGTAAACGATGTTATCGAGCACATTGGTCTCATAGGGGGACCCTCCCGGCCGCATCACACATAATTTGGTAATTCACGATACAAATTAAGCTTCCATTGCCGCTCCAGTTGAGTGTGCCAACCATACCTCTCGCGAGCCCCTACGACAGGATAGGACCTACGTGAGGTATAACTTACCTCCACCTGCGGGAGTTGTCATCTTCCTTCTGTGGGCGTATCCTCGCCGAGCTACCGGTCCACAATACGAAAGCTCGTCAGTTGCAATCGCAGAGGTGGGTGAGCAAAGGGCGTTTCTCGTACGTTATAGCATAGGGGGTACGGGCGGTCCTATGCCTCTATCGGACCCACATGCGAACCGACGCATTGGGGGGCTGAAGTCCTAAGGCCGACTCGTCGCCGGTCGACTAGGATGCATCTCACTCACCACGCATTACACCACGTTAAAAACATAAGATAAAAAACACACACAAACAAAACACTCTTGGTCCCTTCAGTATCCAACCTATAACCTCTTAACTGTGTGCTCGATGAACGAGAACGCACAACGCGCCTGGGGAACCCCGTTGAATCGGCTTTAACGCAAAAATGAGAGTGTCCCGTTGAATTTTGAAAACCGGAACTGGCGTGCTGGGCCTCGGACACGTGCCCCTACTCGCCCAAACACTAAAAACGAAAAATAAAAATAAAAATGACCTCTATTATGAGGGTGGGGTGGCCAAACATGCCCCTCCCTTTCGAAAATCAAACTTCAAGAGGGAAAAAAAATGGGGCCACACCATACCCCAACACTGTGAGCACATGTGTGTGCATGTGGGTGAATGTTTTTTTTTTTTTTTTTACTAAATGCTCCAATTTATTTGTCCAATCTCATTTTCAAAGGGCCCCTACATAAAAATTGGAGGTTTTCAAAGAGGTTTTTTTAAACGAACTGTCACGAAGTTTAAAAAAAATATATATATATATATATTGTTGTACATCTTTGAAAGATCTACGACCCTATATTTTTTGTTTTTTTTTCTTCTGTTTTTGTTTTAGCAAATAAAAAATCTTTGTGAAACCCCCAAATAACAAACTCACGTCATTTCTTGTTTTTTTTTTTTTTTTTCATTGTACTTACGGTTTTTGAATTTTTAAAAATATATTTAAAACAAAAAAAAAAACAAAAGGGTTGTAGACCTCGAAAAGATCTACAACCCCATTTTTTTGTTTTTTTCCGATTATGTTTAGCCCAGGAAAAAAATCATTGCGGCTCCCACTTTTCCTCGTCCAACGGGCGTTTAAACGGGGATTCTACATAAATTCAATGCGCGTTGAATAATTCAACGCGCGTTGAATAATTCAACGCGGAACCCGCGTTGAATCCAAAATCGGACACACAGCCTCTTAACATAGAAATCGATTAAGCGTCTCGTGCTAGACTTAATATAAAACCGCGCGGACTAGGGCCTTCTCATACCGACTAACAATGCAAGCATACGTAAGCACTCGCAATGATGGAGTACGATGTAGTACTCATAATCACGAGGTCCTCGACGGTCTCGAGGATCTCGTTCGACGCTCAATTGTCAGCTAACACACGCCTTGAGGGGTTAGTCTCTCGACGCTAGACAACCACCAAGACGGTTGATCACCACACCTTCTTCTGCACCCTGCGGAGAGTGGGTGGTACACAGGTCCATACCTGTGGTGACAGTCGTCTCTCGAGGCCTTGGAGACAAACTTCATAATCCAGGGTCTGAAGAAAAATCAAGGGGTTTGACTTCAACGGCTGCTACGGACTCTAACGTCGAACTATAAAAATTCCAAAAAGCAAAAGATAAAAAAAAATCTCCCTTTTCTCTCGAAGGGATAATATGTTTAACCCTACGCACGGTCGCAATAGGCCGTGTGGACACTCAAGGCATGCATATATACATATGTATATAAGGGTTATAAATACGAGACGATCACTTCTCACAATCACGGTGGGATTCCCCTCAACCATATATATGAAATCGTAAACAGACAAATCCAGAGTCCGAACCACAAACATACCAACAGTTATATCAAAGATTCAACCAAAAGTTCATGCACTACACGTGGTCAACTTCAACCACTTTCTGCGCTCACACCCCTTGTTTTAGCCATACAATCCTCAACCTTTGTCCAACCTACCATAATAAAGTACTTAGTATCTTTGTTAAATGGCCATCCAACAAAGTTCAGGTGAAAACCCAACGAAAGAAGTCATACTATAGGGTTAAGGTCTTTAGGTTGAGATGACGAGAGTGAATTGGAGTTGAATCATAAGTCGACGAATCGACAACTGACCTGTTATCTGTAACAACAGAAGATGATCCTCGTGGAATCAAGCTGAATCTAATCAAAATCCTGAATCGAAATGTCCAAAGAAGGTCTGTAACACAAAACAAGCTAATGTCCAAGACTAGACTATCTGTGTACAAAGAATGAATCACCATAACACATTCTCACTCAAGATTCATCTGATAGCTAAGTATAAGTGTACCTCTCAGTCAGTGTCCAAGAAAAGTTAGACCTATGACAGAATCTCCCCTATGCAGGGTGGATCGCCAGAATCGCAACATGTCAAAATATAATCTAACTCCTTTAAACTAAAAAAATTTTGGCAGCGTTTTCCGTACGAAAAGTGTCTTTTCAGAATTTATACTAACATGAATATGAAAACTAAAATAGTCTTCAATTCTAGAAAGTCAAATTTTGTCTAACTCTCTGAATTAGTAAAAATTTGGGCAGCATCTCCTCTAGAGAAGTAGACTTCCCAGACTTATACTAAGTCAGATAAGAACTTAACATAAAACTTTCAGTTCTATCAAGACAAAATTTAACTAACGCCTTTAGATTTGTAGAAATTTCCTCAATGCTTTCCATAAAGAAAGTAACTTTCCAAAATTTATACAAAACTAAATACAAAAATTTGAAATAACTCTGACTTTTCAAATCCAAATTTTATCTAACTCACTCAATTCGTAAAACTATGGGTAACACTCCCATTAAATAAGAAGACTTTCCAAATTTCTACTAAGCAAGATATAAACTTAGACAAAAAATTAAATTTGAAGTAAGATTTGACGAACTCCTTGGTTTTGTAAAAATTTCGGCAGCGCTTCCCATAGGAGAAATACCGATCTAAGATTTATACAAACCTAAGTATAAGAAATGATCCCAGAAAATGCAAGAATTGACCTTAGTATAAAAAAAAGTTAGGTAACAAAATGCAGAAATTGAACTAACTCGTGTAGCTCTAGCAAGTGACGAGCAACGAAAGAAACTACCTATCAAACTAAGATTCAAACTAAGTAAAGATCTCACTCAGCCACATGCAAGTCCGAACCACAATGGTAAGGACTTTACAAATCCCAAGGTCAAACGTTGTTAAACAATAGTTCATAGTCTTTCAATGATTTATCCCTTATACCCAGCTTACACAGGGCGTAAAGCTAGACCATCCAACTTAGGAACAATTGTCTAACTCAACCATTGAATGCACACAAACATACGACATCACAAGTTTTTTTTTCTTTGGGCATGTGACTAAGCCGTCCAACTTAGTATAATGCCTAGTCGCCCCGAACCATTTAAAATAGTTAAGTTATATATATATACATATATATAGGGTTACCTGACCGAACGTTCGAGGGCCCCCGGGCTGGCCCCCGAACGTTCGGGCGTTCGGGGTCCCGTTCAGGGGCCGAACACCTCCAGGTTTGGCCCCCGCCAAAAAATCTTTCAGGGCCTAAAAATAAGTTTTGTTTTCTGAATGTTTTTTTGTGAGTTCTCTATGATGTAACCTACACGTTTATAGATTTTGAAGCCATTCGGCTCAGCCAACAAAACATTAAAAATCGTCAAAGATGGGGGTGTCAAAACATGCTCGTCCACTCACTATTTTGTTTTTTTTCACTTTTAAGTTTTTGTTTTCACTTTATTTCGGAGCCTAAACAATTTTATTAATTTTAAAAAATATTTTAACGAGTTATTGATTATATAAACTACATATTTGTAAATTTTCAGGGCATTTGTCAATGCCCAAAAATAATTAAAAATCGAAAAAGATGGCGGTGTCGAAAAGGTGCTGGCACACTCACTAATTTTAATTCTCTTTATATTTTTTCTTATTTTTATCATAGTGTTTATTTTATGTATTTGATTTTTAATTAAAATTTGGTAAAGAATTTGGATGTAGTGCCCAGGCAAATGTTGTTTAGTTTATTTATCTCCACAATATATGTTTTTTTCAAAATTGTTTGAAAACGTTTTTTTTTTTTTTTTTTTTTTTTTTTT